>JARJDW010013379.1:0-14019 GCA_030264715.1 Adinopsis sp. GC000173
ATGCGTTTTGTTGTGTTTGTGTGAGTGTATAATGCGATTAGGTTAAATCATTGCAATTAAATCATTGTCATTGCCACTTGGACTCGGCTTGCTCGCACGTCGATCATATATACACTTGCATGAAATGTAGCGATGATTTATTTACCAAACCCGTAATTATATTAAGTTGTTTCTGTTGCTCATGTTTCAAGTACATTTCAAAAATCGTTTGATTATATTTAGTATATTGCGTATGATTATGCAAAATCCAAACTTCAAAAATACATCGAATATCATAGATATATGATAGTGGGTGCAACTTTAAAAAAATTGCGGCAGTACAAGTATTTGATATAAATTTTATTCTAGCAATTATAGGCACTTTTTTTTCGAAAATCGGTAGATATAATATAGAGGAGATGGGTTATCATTTTTGTTGTAGTCACAACTCTTTACCAACTTTCAATATCCTTCAATATATTTAGTGACGTGAATAAAGTATTGTATTGTACATAAAACGTGTTTTACAAAGAATGACTTTTTTCGAAGACATCAAATTATGCATGCGTTTAACTGGGGTTTAAAATTGGGCAACTAGCTATTTTTCATGTTTTTACTATATTGAATCAGTGACTAGGTGGCTTGGTGGTTTATAAATGTATTTCAAGAGAGTTTTACAGTTTGCAATAATAGCATATTTTAATGAATATTCAACAAAATAATAAAAGAACGTACTTTCAATATTCTAGAGATTGTGGTACTGCATATATATATATATATATATTGATGTTTATGTATGTTTTTTGAGAGCTAGCCATNAGCATATATTAATGAATATTCAACAAAATAATAAAAGAACGTACTTTCAATATTCTAGAGATTGTGGTACTGCATATATATTTTGATGTTTATGTATGTTTTTTGAGAGCTAGCCATATTTGGATCTTAGTCAATATTTGGGCAATTTCCTCTGTTGATTTAGTAAGTTAAACGAGTCAATATTATATAAAATGCTTTTCACATAGGTATTAAGGATAATTTGATGCATCAGTACCTAAATAACTATTAATTTAAATTAATGGATAAAAAAATTAACATTTTATTTAGAAAAAAGTCACAATTATCACTCATTTCGATAATTGAAAGGCAAAAAAGCTGTCAATGACAAATGATACGTTAAAAACAAATTGCTAATAAAAGTAGAGTTTCCCAATTAAAAAGTTCTTTATTCGCAAAAAACATAATAATATTATATAAATCCAAAAAATAAGAATTTTATTTTACGTGTATATGGTCACAACCCCGTCATTCTTTGACGCACACTAAAAATACTAAGAGTATATAATATAAATATATGATTTTTAATAAATATACTATGTAATTTCAACCGTGTATTTTTATATTTTTTATGCTAATTTTGATAACTGTGTATCACCAAAGGTCAGCAACAAATTTTACAACTTTGTTTCAATCTAAATTATTACTTGTTATGTTGTTACATCTTATAAGACTTTAAATAAAACATATATATATATATATTAACACCTAACTATTTTCAGATTTTAATATTAAAAAAGAAATAAGTGTTGAAGCTATATAGGGATTTACAGTATCGCAAAAATAGGAGGGCTGATAAGTTTCTGACTTTTTCAACTTTTTCATTACTGTTTTTGTACTTCTTTACTTACTTTTTAATCATTTTGGGATTTTTGCAACTTTCTGCGTTTTTTTTTAGAAAAAGCCCGGTCGCAAAAGAAAAATCGTAAAAAATACAAAAATTGAAGCGTTTCTTATAAGTTTAATAAACATTACATTTTCCGCACTTAATAGAACAATGAAAAAAAACATATTTTTAGTTATCAACAAATTTAATCCTTTTGTGTTTAAAAAATTGGACATTTACAATAAAAATAATTACAAACACGATTAACAAAAAATGCAATAAAATTGATTTAATTTAATCTTTACCTGCATTACGCACATTTTGGCAGTGGTGCTGAGAAAGCTCCTATTAGTAAATCGTGTCGCTAATTTTAACATATTGAATTTAATTGGTTCAAATTATAGAAAACAAAACAAAAATAACATGGTTGTTATTTGAAAATACTGCATAATTACTTAAACACGATCACTTGTTGCATTTAGCAACCTAATTATATCTTTCAGCTTATACAAACATAGATTACTTAGTGGGGACTAAAGTGTTCACAGAACAAAAAAATTGCATTTAATATAAACTGTCCGATATGCAGACATTTAATGTGATAACCTTTAGATACATTTTTACTTCTGCATGTTCCAGTTTGATTGAAATTAATAATATGAATATTTAGATAACTAGTGCTAAAAATGTACTCCACTTCATTAGATATAGAAATAGTAACAACAACAATCAATTAAAGTTTATATAAATGTACATATTCTAAACAGCCTTTAAAACTATGTGATTTTATGGCGAAAACTTTCTTAATGTTACTTCGCTTTTCCAAAACATGGCAATTTAATAAAAAATAAATAATCTTATTAAAAAAGTATAGTTTTTATCATTTTTGTGTGCAACAAGTTGCGGAGTTAGCGGATATGCATAATTTAAGTTTACTGGATCAATTGTCTGTCACGTCTTTTCGAGAGATGACAATTTAAAACTCAAAAAAGGGTTGCAGATCGTCAATCAATATAGGGATAAGAAAATCGAGTACATACAGTAGGTATCGTATAAATCAGGAGACAAACGTTCAATTTTCAAAACTGAAATAGTTTTAGCTACTAAGATACAATATAATATAACAAAATATAAATTCAGTTTCGATCAACTATAGCAATTTTATTTTTAGTGATCCATTTTTGACTTCGATTTTTATAACATTCTTAGTTGTTTAGAAAAACAACGTCGAGAATCAATGTTTCAAACTTTGTACAAATTTTGCTATCTATAACTTTTTCTTTAATTGTCGGACTTGAATAATTAACCAATTATAACATAGAAATCTGAATAAATTTAAATTAATTTTTGCAACAGAGTTATCTTCCAAACACATCTTAATTTTTATTTATTTATTTATAAATTGTAAGGGAGACAACACAAATTTTACATATAGGTGCCTGTTACCGCTGGCGCGCCCCTTGCTTCGATTCAAGTTTGCCTAACGTTGCAATTATTATGCAATTATTAGATAATCAATTATTTATTATCATTTTCAACAATTCTATTAATTCTTTTATCTGAAAATAGCCACTCTTACACAAATACGTATTTGATAATATCGCTTAAAAAAGTGTATTGTTTGATTTCAGCCACATCTAAAACTTTTTTTAAAACACGTTTTTGATCTATTGTTTGCCAATAGTAGTTATCTTTTAATTGGCATTTGTATGTCAATAACAAAAACTGTTGTTTACAATCAGATTGGCAATTAAAAGCATTTTTATTGTCGTTTATCTTATCGACTATTATCACTACGATTAATTTATTATATATGTACATTTTTAATTAATTAGTAACTAATATTACTGTAATAATAATTATAACTTCAGTGATTAGAAAAATATTGGTTTTATAATCTCATCCACGCGCAGACAACCTTATTTGCTCGTCTGCTACTTTTGCTGCCTTTTAAAAGATGTCACCGAGTATACACAGCATACACAGTAGCTTGCTTTTAATTATCTGTATATATGTGTGTATGTACTTTGCACAAAAAACATGCAATTCACTAATTATGCGTCCAAGGTTGAGTAAAACATTACACGACAAAATCCAGTTAATTATTAATTTTGATAAATAACATTACAGTACGAGATACAAAACGGCTAGCGTATAATTAAATATATGATGTTTAAATGTATAAGCAATTTAAAAACATGTATTTATATGTATACTTGTTGTATGCATTGTATTGTAATTTTAAATTTAGCAACATTTATTTGAATTCAAAGTTTTACTATTCGTTCAAAGATGTCGCTAAATGGTTTCAAACAAAATTAATTGCATATAAATTATTAAATCAAGTTGCTTTGATTAAATAAAAAAATTGAAATAATTCAAAAAAATATGAAGTTTGAAAAACTATTCTTATTAAAATGAGATTATAATTATTAGTGACTTTTAGATATTATTGTATAAATTTTAATATTGAATTCAATTAGATATTAAAATGTTCAAAAACTCTACTTATTACTTAATTATAAAATAAATATATAAATACCGTTTAAATTTGCATTATTTTTAAATAAATATTCATTTCGGTTTGTTTTTTATTTGTTATAGGCAGCCATGTATACATTCCGAATGAAGCCAGTCATTTGCTGGTAGATGTCGTGTATTCATAACCTCGTTAGCGTCAAAAAACTTGTAATTTTTTATTATCAAGGCTACAATCGAAAATACATTACATTGCTTTTATAAAATAAAAATTTATTATAGAGAAATTATTATTAAATTAGTGATTGTGATAATAATCTTTGGATGTGGTTCGTATTAACGCAATGATCGAACAGAATTTCGTCGAAATAAATCAACTGAATGGGTTTTTAACATTTTTGTGGAGTGTAAGTTGCAAATTAGTGATGTTTTTCCCCAACGTTATAATTATATATCATTTATAGATTGATTGGAAGGATCCATGGATAATAGCGTTGTTTACATTTCACATAACCATAACGTTGATGGCATTAATGACGAGGAATTATGGAAATTTGCAAGCATTGTTATTCTTCGTTTTGTGTAAATGACTCCCTTTTTTATTATTGCATTGATTTGCATTCATTAGCTGTGTGTGTTTCTCATTTTTCTGTTGTAGTGTTGTTAGTATACTTCTCTGAAAGCATCAATGAGATTGCATCGAACAATTGGAAGATATTCTCCAGACAACAATACTTTGATAGTAATGGATTGTTTATATCTGTTGTCTTTTCTATTCCAATTCTATTAAACTGCATGCTAATGGTTGTAAGTATTACATTTAGTATAATTAATACCTTTGCTATTCCAATGGCTATTGTCATTTAACAGCGGCTTTCTAAAGGTCGTCAAAATTAATATTTAAATCTATTGTTATTAATTTACAGTAAATCATTGAAATACTTTATATATACTTCTCTCATTAAAATATTGATTTATTTGCCAAGTATAAATCAGTTATTAAATATTTATTTGAATCGAAATCTGGCCAGACTTTAATTATGTATGTTTGTTTACTTAGTTGATAAAAATTCAAGCCGCATTTGACCGAAATTTGTAAAAAATTTAAATCAAGGTAACAAGTGATAATATTCTAAAAAAGAAATGATGATGATGAGAAATAGTAATGAAAATGTAATTTATATTTTATTGATTTAATTTTCTATTGAATCGTATTATTAAGTAGATGTGACGATTCATAACATTCAATCATAATCTGCACTGATAAAACATAAAACAACTAGTTGTTGGTTGGTGAAGTTAAAACAACAAAACACAATTTCTAAGATTTATTTCTATGTTACAAAAAAATTATGTCTACAGCATAAATTAAAGTCACATTTAGATTATTTAACATATCGGTGTTGTTTTTCTACCCGCACTTTTTCTGTGCAATTTGCTGCTAGACTATTAATTAAGCATAATAACAATTTCATCGATCATTAATTTATAGATAGAAAGGTTTATTAATAGCAACACACTTTTTACTTATCTGCTTGTTTGCTTTTTATTGTTTAAAATTGTTTATTCAATGTAACATATCGCATGTTAAAAATGACCCATCTGCAGAAATTGGTGCTGTAAATAATGTATGCGATACATCAAAATCGATAATTAATAAATTTTATAGCGAGTGTAATTACGATGATATATAACGAATATTATCGATATTTCCTTTCATAAATTATGTACGAATTTGGCTGATCTTCAATAACTCACAACGGCTGACTATTTTAAAACGCATTTACCTGTGTTTTCTAATTAATTTTTTAGAAATCAGCCAAAACTGTCGCGACTATTTTAATTGCCACAATTTATTGAAATGTATGTGTCTTATGAAATTGCGCTTGTATTATATGGCGATGTATGCAACACGATTACAACATTTCGTATAGTTCTACGGCAATAACATTAAATAAACGGTTTATAGGTAATTTGCAATATTGAATGATTTTAAATTTAATTGAAAAGAATAATTTTATTCTCATTGCGGTGAATTCGCTTCACGATAATTTAAATTGGAATTTTATAGGTGAAAAAAAAATGTAAAGTTAATTCTATTACAAAACTATTTATAAATTTGAAAAATTTCCAAAAAACACGCTTTCTTACACTCTTTAATTATATAAATAAATTGGTTGTAGTCTCGATTTAAATTCTGTGTGACATCAGAAAATAATTAACGCAGATAAGTAAAAATACAAACGATACGTAAATGAAAGGAACTTACGTGTACTTCCAATTACTATAAAACTTGGCGAAAAGATCTGTTACATTATAGAGTGCGTCTCATGCACCGAGAATAAAAAGTGAAGATAAAATTTAGTAGAGGATTTTTCATTTTAAAATGCTTCAATACTGAAGTCGTAAAAAGATCACTCATTAACACCAAATTTTGCATTTCAATTTAGATTTTGCGATAAATACATTAGTAGAAAATATTCAATTTGCAAAGTAATTGGAAAATACTCAAAACGAGACAAAAAATGAGCATGGACAAGTTGAAAATTAAGATCTATCGTATCATTCAAAATAAAAAGGCGTTCTCACAATGTTAGCACATAAAACAACATTTTGCATTTTGATTCTGAATTCGAAATATATTCATTAGTAAAGAACGTTCAAGCTTACAATTACAAGATGCTTAAAAATGAGACAAAGATGAGCATTACAAAATAGCTAAAAATCAACTGTATTTTATATTTTTCATTCAAAATAAAAACACGTTGATATAAACAACACTAAATGACAAATGTTGCATTTTAATTTCGAATTTGTAATATATTTATTAGTAAACAACATTCAAGTTAATTAAAGACTGCTAAAAAACAAGGCAAAAAATGGTCATAACAAAGTTGTATCATTCAAAACAAAAACATGTTCAAAAATACCGGTACGTCTTTACGATATATCCGATCGCTCATTAACTCGCATAAACAACAGCAAATTTTGCATTTTGATATTCAATTCGTAATATAATACAATTATGAAAAGCATCCAACTTGAAAAGTAATTACAAAGGCTTAAAAACAGACAAAAGTAAGCATTATAAAGTTACAAATTGGGATGTGTCTTATATCTATCATTCAAAATCAAACACGTTAAAAAATATCGGCATGTCTTATACACTGCTTTTTACAATATGTTCAATTAATTTCCATGTTAATAATAACAAACCCTTCATATTACTTATAATCAATAATTCATGTTTTCATGTCAATTATGGAAAAATAGGTGCAATCGATTCAATGCAATGTTTAAGTATGTTACCTTCTTGGTAACATTGAAAGTAAATATTTTAAGGTCATCTCTAATATCACTTTCGCCCAAAAAAATCACTAAAAATATGTTGTAATGTTACTATAATTAGTCTGTTCATTCGAAATGTTTGTATTTTGTTATAACATTTCGACGTGCTAATGAGAAATGTGTTTGAGCGATCAATAGCTACCTATTCATTTTTTTGCAATTTATACGATTTTAAAGCTGTTAAAAAAGTTTTTTCATTTGATATATTCGATTGATGACGGTTTTAGATGTTTAGTAGATTAAAACATGATTGTTCAGCTGAGATAATTTGTCATTGAGTACTTTCGTGTGCTGAAAAAGAATAAATATAGGAAAAAAAAAGATTGCCAGGATTTTCCAAAACTATTTTCATCTATTTTTCTGTATTTAAAAAAAATATACTGAGAACAACCCTAGGAATGAAGTTTTATAGTGCATTTTCTTTGATTTTAAGAGATTGAGTGCACCCTGATAGTAGATGAGAAAATGAAAAAATGACTACCAATGTGCATTTCGAGTTAAACATTTTTTCTCAATTTTTGTGTTTTTCTATTTTAGTATTTCAAACCAAATTAGTCAAAATTACTATTAATTAAAATATATCCTAAAGCTATAATACAATGCCATTACAATGATATCCAATGCCAAACACAATGATGATGGTGCTTTTTAAGAAACATCGCGATTTACAAATGTAAATGTATCAAAAGGAATGTTATCAGTGGCGGAATTATGAACAGCCCTTTAAAGCGCCCGACTCTTATAATAATACATGTGTATAATGTTTTATTCATTTTTTTTACTAGCTAGCACAACATTTTTTATCTAAAAAAGTTCCACCGCACGTATTTATCTAGCAAATCAATAAAGCATTATTAATAGTCGTTTCTTAAGTAATTATTTACACTTCACAGCCTTTCATTTATTATTTATTCGTAAAGAAAAGGTATTTAAAATGAATTTCTAATTGAATTAAAATTTGATATGATTGTATGTATTGTTGAACTGTGATTGGTTATCTTTACTTTTTTTACAATTTTTAGATTATACACAAAGTGCTATCAGAGTAATTAATGCGTATGTTTTGTATTTTAAGGGTCAATGGTTGTATCAATCAACCCAATTAATGAGGAATCTAAAAATTGCTCAACTGAAGGAGATTAAACGACAAGAAAAAGAGCAGAATCGTCTGAAGAGTGATTAATTTTAATTGTGATATCGTCTAAATGTATATAAAATGATAATGGATGTTGTTGAAGATGATGCTTTTTTAAAAAAATCAATTTTTAAGCTTACTGATACTTAATTTTATGGTTAACTAGGTGTTAAGTGGATTTAGGTTAGTTACCAACGAAACAAATGTGCTCTAGGAAATTTATACATTACATATAAAAACATATATTTTTGTACAACTTCTCCCCCATCATTTATTTTTTTAAATATTAATCGATGTATAATGCATAACTAGTCAATTATTAAAAATGAAAACGAGGAAAGTTACTAAATTTTTCATCAAAGTTAAAATCCGATGCCATAATTGTATGTATACTAGATTGGCTTTTTGAAAAATAATATTCTTAAACTCTGTAATGAGACTGAGGATTAATCTTATATTTCATCTGTTTTGTTAATAAATATCAAATTTGCTTATCCGAACGCTGTATTTTATTCAGCCTGTAATCAACGGCAGATTAGAGACAATTTAATTCAATTAGTTTGAATGTACTGAAGACTTGTACACCTTTTGCTTTTGAGTATGCAACTTTTTTAACATCAATATATTTTGTTCAGCTACCGGCTACCAGATGGCAGTTTGTACTATTATTTGCATTTTGTCGAATATATGCAACCTTTTAGTCTCATGTAAGTTATTCAGTGTTTTTAGGCTGTCAACAGTCAAGAATACTATTTAGTGCTGAAACTGATTAATTGGTTAATTTGTAAGCTTTTAAACTTGTTGATTAATTAAGCCAAGTGCTTTAGATATTTTACTGATAGTTTGTTATATAATTGAAGATATTTGAAGTTAATAATTTGTAAATGAAAGTTTCTAACCTATAATAATTGGAAAGTTGTGAATAAAAATGAGTCGAGATCCTGGTCCGGTACCAGCACGATGGTTAAGATGTCCACGTAAATCGAATGGATTAATTGTAGATAAATTTTTGGCATTTAAGACACCGCTAAGCGAAGCATTTAATGATAAGGTCGATGTACAATACAGATTTCCACCTAAAATGATATTCGACTTTTGTAAACGAGCTAAAGTATATATTCATTTATCAATTACAAATATGAAATTTAAAATTTAATTTATAGTTAAATTTAGGTCTATGGATTGATCTAACCAACACAGATCGATTTTACAATAAAGCTGTGGTGGAGCAACACGATTGTAAATATTTTAAGCTAAATTGTAGAGGACATGGCGAAACACCCACCAAAGATCAAACTCGTGCCTTCATTGAAGTAGTACATAATTTTATCATCTACAATCCTTTAAAAATAATTGGCGTGCACTGTACGCATGGCTTTAATAGAACTGGTTTTCTAATTTCTGCCTATATTGTTGATAAAATGGAGTGGAGCTTAGAGATAGCACTGGAAAAGTTTACACAAGCTAGACCTCCAGGTATATATAAAGGAGATTATCTGGAAGAATTGTATACTAGGTACGATTCAATAGAAGATGTTCCACCACCACCTGAAGAACCAGATTGGTGTTTCGGTGCGGTTTTTGTTTTGTAAAAATAATTTTAAAATATGTTAAGTGTGTATGCATTATAGAAGAAGAAGACCAGGACGACGATCCATCATCTCAATACCCATCGTCAAGTCAATATCCATCGAACAGCCACAATTACTCATTAAAGTATGTCAGATTGATACTAATTAAGAAAATCAAACAATACAATCAATTCTTTTAGTGGTGATAGACAGAATAAATCGAATAAAAGAATTCGAAGACGCGCTCAGTTTATGGAAGGAATCCCTGGAGTTACAGAGTTTACGGAAGTTCCAAAAGCTAAACAACTTAAAGATAAAGCAAGATCTATGTGTGGTTGGAGGAAGTACGTAAAGTTTATTAATAAAATACAATAATTAATATTAAAAGTACATAAATGAAGATTGAAAAAATAGTCGAAGCATATCTAATTCATTGAATATATACATACTTGGTCAAAGAATTAGTTATAATGCTGATAAAATTACTAGTGAATGGCTTTTATAACTTCGATCTAAAATTTATTTATTATTATTATGCAACAAAAAAGTTTTTTTGGGTATTTTTAATTAATAGAATTTTTTACAACTACTTGCTCAAACAGAATGATAAGTAAATATAAATCATTTGTAATAGATCTAAAAGAAATTGTTGATGTGAAAAATATTACATACTTTGTGGGAAGCAAATCTGCATTCTTACTTCAAACGATTTACAATTGGTTTAAAACAAATGTAGTAAACAAATGATTCAATAATGTTTCCATAATTGATGGTAAGCGCCCAAATGAAAAGCAAACATATGCTACAACTAGAGGTAGAAGGGTTTTATTCAAAACTAATTATAAAGAACACTTATACATTTTTCCTACTGGAAGAAGATCATTTCCAGTTTTCTATATAAAAGTAAGTCGTTTACGTATCCACAATATACCAATGTACACTTTCTTGTTCGTATGATACCAGTGGCTAAGAACATCTTACTTCAACTCGTCAAAGATTTGTAAATGATAGGGTGAAAGATAAGTGTTTCAACCAAATCGTTCAAGCATAACCATTGCCATTTCTAGGCGTTTTGACTTTATAGCGCGTCGCAATCTGTTCAATGCATCTTCATACCACTGCACTTTTATTGTTGTTCCACACTCTACTACAGTCGAAAAGAACGTGATTTTCATTCTGATGAGAAAGTGCAATGCGATCTACCTCTTTAAACAAAACTGGAAATGATCATTTCGCATCCTAGGGACATAAATGTATTACTGGTTTTGGTACTTACCTTTGAACAAATTCGTATATTCGTATATTCTATTTTTAAATTAATTGAAACGCAAGCAAAGTATCTTGTAGGTTAGTAGGTTTTGGTGCAAACCAGTGCAAACTTAATATCCCTAAAATTAATTGATTACATTATTTGCATAAGAAAACATAGAAGTGTTTTCAATATTTCTGGACCATTTGATAAACTAAATACACAATCTCCTACATTTTCGAATTTTTCTCTCCTTCGATATACTATTGTACTTACTTTCCTCCAATAAAAAAGCTATGATGTCAACATAAATTGTCTACTTTCATCTTTTGAGAATAATTGTTTTGCTCATCTCCAACAACCATTAAATACAACGTAATAAGTTTTTGCAATAAATATTACTAATTGAATGAAAAAAAAACGGAAAGAACTTTTTTGTTTGCCTAATAGAAATAAATTTAAAATTAAATTATCTAAATGAACATATTTTTGTATTGTTATAAATGCAGTTGTGTAACGTAATGAATATTTTCAGTAGGGACTTTCCCGGTTCGCAACCTGTTTCCATGGATAGGAATAATATATCTTTCTTGAAATCCGAGGATTATCGTGTATCGTGGAAAGCAGATGGAACGAGGTTTTAATTGCAAATATAACATTAATTGCCTAATTGACAATATGCTTTTTAGATATATGATGTTAATTGACGGCGAAAACGAAGTGTACTTTTTAGATCGCGATGATAATATTTATAAAGTACGCGGATTACGCTTTCCACAAAAGCACAATCTTTCAGGGCACATAAAAGATACATTGATTGATGGCGTAAGTTTCTATTTCCAGTTTAAATTATCCATCAGATATAACTAATTTGTTTTTTCTTGTTAGGAAATGGTTATAGATAAAGTTGAAGATCAGAGTATTCCACGTTATTTAGTTTACGATATTATTAAGTTTGAAGGCTATGATGTAGGTGCGATGCCATTTTATCCAAAACGCTTAGCGTGTATAGATAATGACCTAATAAAGCCACGCATTCGCGCCTTTAGTGAAGGACATATTGATAGAGCATCTGAGCCGTTTAGTGTGAGGCCAAAACATTTCTGGGACATTGGTCAAGCAGCTAGTTTACTAAGCCCAAAGTTCGCACAGACTTTATCACATGAACCGGATGGTCTCATCTTTCAGCCGTCGAGGGATCCATATGTGCCGGGACGATGCGATAAAGTGCTAAAATGGAAACCGGCTGACATGAACTCAATCGATTTTCGTTTGAAAATTCAGAAAATTGAAGGAATGGGGTAAGCAGAGTATTTTAATGTTAAGAATATATTCTAAATATTTCTTTTTATATTATAGATTGGTTCCACGAAAGGAGGGACATTTATTTGTAGGACAATCGACCGAACCATTTGCTAAAATAACCGACCTGAGAGGGATTAAAGAATTGGACGGTAAGATAATTGAATGTAAATTTGAAGATGGCAAATGGAAGTTTATGCGTGAAAGAACAGACAAATCATTTCCAAATGGTTTTAACACTGCAAAGGGTAAGGAATAGTCGTAGGTGATAACCAACAATTATTTTATATGCCAAATATATTTTTCAAAGTTGGCGAACAAATATTGTATTGTGCAAGAAATGTTCTAGGTATTTTTAGCATAATATATAAACGATTCAATAACATATTCATATTAACATTAAAAGTACCTAGATATAGAGTATGGCAGAAATAACATGTAAATTTGAAAAATGTTACTTTTGTACTGTCAACATGATCGATAAAGAAATACCATAAATTTTTTACGCTCGCATACACCTAGCAACAATGACAGAAAATAACTTGTCTCATGTATACAATTTTTAACTACTTTATCCCTAGGAGCATACTCAACAGAACGTATATTTTATAAGCCTAGGGGGGTGTGTTCGAAGTCAACGGAGTGTAGATACTTCTTTTCTATATTTTAAATTCCGCGAAGTACTAGATAGTTATCGCTATTTGCTTTTGGGTTCTGGTTAGAAGCCGTGAAATAGAAGTCGATAATAGGTTAGTCGCAGTATTGTCTAACTAATTTATTGTTTAGTTATGGATGGGGTAATTTATAGTTGTTTTTTATGTTTGTTTGGGTTACGTTATATCTCAACCGGTATGTTACTTTATCGAAACTAAATTGCGGCACCTTAAGAAATTTACACTAATTTTTCTGCCGTATTCTGTTATATATTTTAAACAAAGTTTATCTTTTATTTAAAAATAACGTTCTTATTAATTAATCCAATTAAAATTAAATTTATTATAGTGTTGCGTAGGTAAAATAACAAATATGAATAAGATATTTAAATATTTGTTTATTTATACTAATTACAACAATATCTTTATATCATATATATAAAACATTAAACTAAAGATTAATTTTAATTAACAACGATTACACAACCGATTTATAAATACATTTTAGGAGTGTGGAATTCAATACAGTACCCAGTGACGAAAGAAGGTTTACTTGCTTACATAAGAGATATAAAAAACGATGCCAAGATAATGCCGCCGCCACCAAAAATCAGTCGAAGACATTAATTTATTGACGTATA
>JARJDW010013382.1:0-25085 GCA_030264715.1 Adinopsis sp. GC000173
CGAAGCGAGCGAAATTATTAGATGCTACTGTGGTGTCAACGTCAGATTTTTCTCCTCCCGACTACATTCATACTTGCATTTACATTTTGATGAGACATTTTTCGCAAAATACCTTACATATATAGGTAGATATGGGTTGGTGATAAGTTGCAATAAAATGTAACGCACACATCGTTGTTGACAAACCCACTTTGGCATGTCATACACGAATTATAATTAATATCGCAGGTAATTATTGTTTTGTGTGAATTAATCGAATGCGTTGAGTTAAATGGTTGACATGGCATGGAGGTTTAATTAACTAATTTAATGCACAACATTAGCAAACGGGATAACATTTTGATAAGAACATTAAAAGTTAAAAAGTTATTAAGGATTTTTTTACTTTTCTTGACATATTGATATATATTTAGATAACAAGTGTAAAGAGAGCACAATAACATTCTATTAAGTAATTTAATGTACAACATTTGCAAACTGGAAAATTATTTTTGCTGTAGATATCACTTTTTGATAAAACCATTAAGGTTCAAAAGTTATTAAGGAATTTTTAAATCTATGAAATGATTTTTTACTTTTCTTGATAGATTGATAAATATTTATAAAACAAGTGCAAAGAGGGCACAATAATATTTTGTAAAATAATAATATATAATAATGCACCACTTTTGCAAACTGGAAAATTATTTTTGGTTTAGATAACACTGCTTTGATAAAAACATTAAAGTTCAAAGATGTTAATAAATTTATTAAATGATTTATTAATTTATTTGACTTTTGATACATATTTATAGTACATAACAGAAAAGTTAAAAAATTGTTTTTGATTTTGAATGTTTTTTATGAAAACCGGTACTTGGATTTTCAACAAAAACAATTTCAAATGATTTTTACCTAAATTTGACTTTTTGATAATTATTTATATGACAAGTGCAAAAAGTGACACTTTATAGCACGAGATAGTGAAAGTACTGCAAAATTACCTCATTTATTTTTGTAAGTAATAGAATATTTTTAAGAATATTTCTAAGGAAATTTAAAGAAAATTAAAATAATCTGTTATTTATCATTTTGTACATGATGAAGAATTTTTAAAGGGAAATAATTCGATCGAGTTGCTTTAGGCAGTCGGTGAAAAATGGTTATAATGTAAAAAAATACAAGAGTCTTGGTATATTATTTAATTAAAATGGAAATGTTTAAGATTGTTTGCATTAAAGTACATTGTATATTGCATTTCATTTTCAATTTTTGGTTTTGTGAATTAATTTCTAGTTTGCGTTCTTAAAAGACTACATGCAAAATTGTTGAGATAAGCATTTGAGAAATTCATTAGCGATCCTGTCGGAAGGCAACCCACAAGTCGTTTAAAATTAATGTTGTTGAAAAGCTCGAATGTAAGATATTTTTAAGATATGTAAATAAACTTTAAAATTTGGTTAATTTAGTGTGGTAGTTTGGAAGCAGAACGAGCACACACACCTCACCACACCACAACACACAAACACTAATGGAATGTGTTTGGTATTAAGCAAAGAAAACCAAATGAGAGAGACTTCTTTAATTATAAACCATAACAGTAATTACATGAAGTGCATTTGCTCTCGGTGATTACATTGCAGATAATAAACATGTCTTGGCTTGGCAATGGTAACGTTTATCTTTCGCTGTTTGATGATTAAAATAAAATTGTTATATACGAATTGGATGTAAACAAGGCAGATGTTAGATACGTTACCGTTACACCTTATTTAAAATGTGCATCGAACAATAAGTGAAACGATTTGAACTGAGAGGCACATTACACCTATTTGATAATGCGATGCTTCTTCTGCCCGCTCCGTTGCCATTATAACGACCCGAACACGAGACCTTGGCGAAAATATGAATGCATTCTGTTATTGGCCATTGTGCACCGGATTTTATGGATCTTATAAACAACTGCTTTGAATCGTTTCACTTTTTTTATACTACATAATATGTATGGCATTTTATTTTATAGCGCTTATGAACTCAACCCCGATAAAATGTGTGTACTGTGAAAAAAAACGCGACGTTTTAATGACAATGATGGTTTTTAATCAGAAAATTCAATTTTTCTCTCTCGTACAATTGATAATAAATCGACTATTCACTGCAAACCGGAATGAAACAAAAGCAATTTTTTAATACATAGATATCGATAGATAGATATATAAATAGATGAATCAAAAATATTGTGTTTGCTTTTAGCTACTAAAATATTGCTGCATTGCTTTTAGATTGATAGTTTTTTAAACTTTGTTCCAACTTTATTGAAACTCGGGCTGCAAGATGAAATGCTTCAATAAAAACTCAGAAGCAAGATGCATTTCAGTTGTAGATTTTCTAAAATTCTTGCACTGTAAATAACTCCAAAATTTTAATAACATGTTTTTATATTAACTTTTCCATGATTTAATTCGCTTTTTGGTAGTTTACATAAGACATATAGCGTAGATAATAATTTAGCTAAATCTATGAGTTTACCACATATGTGTATAGAAAAATTTCGAATTATCAACATTTGACATGAAACATTAACAAAAGGGGTTTTACGTTGAAGTTCACACAAGTACAAAAGTAGTCTGAAAAGTTTTGAGCTCTCAATTTTACCATCTTTTGAATTAAGATACTTTTTTGCAATTCTTTTTAAATTTTTTAG
The DNA here is from genome assembly GCA_030264715.1 of Adinopsis sp. GC000173. Taxonomy (NCBI): domain Eukaryota; kingdom Metazoa; phylum Arthropoda; class Insecta; order Coleoptera; family Staphylinidae; genus Adinopsis; species Adinopsis sp. GC000173. Next base: position 2,684 of record JARJDW010013382.1, read on the forward strand.
AATCTTCGCTCTTTTTGACAATTTTCCGATTTTTTAAATTTGTTTTTACTTTTTTAGGTTTTACACAAATTTTCGTTCCTTTTTATGGTAAAAAAGTCTGAAAAAGAGGAAAGGAGAGAAAAAAGACAAAATTGCAAAAAATGAGCGATGATAAAATGCAACAAAACTAAAGAAACAATAAAAAAATGAGAAAAAAAAATGTTGTAAAGTGGAGGAGAAAATTAGAAGGGTCGTAACTTTTCAAACCATCCGTCACCTGTAAAATAGTTAGTATAAGTTTAAAGCTTTCAATCACAAAAGTTTACAACTAATGGCAAATCATGAATAACTATTTTAATGATTCAATTTACCAATTGCAACATAAATTTAATATATAAAATTAATTAAATTCAGCATGAAAAATGTTGTTTGCGAGTGTTAAAATAAAGCGCGTTGCATTTGTGCACAAACAAAACAAACAACAATAATATTAATTTGAGAATAAACAGCCTTGTATCGATTGTTGTTCGATTTAAATTCGACTTTCTATGACTTTTCGAACACATCGTGTGTAACCTACACCACCTCACATTTCTTTTTAAATAAGCAATTAAACTGATTGTAATTTGTTTAGAAAACGAAAATTTCCAATTAGCTGGTTATTTAAACTGCATCAAATTCCTACATTAATTAAGTGAGCCAGAACGGCTCCAAACCACTTTTTCTTTTAATCACCCAGTGAATGTTAAGATGCATGTCGAGATGATTGTTTTGATTACATGTGTCATCATTTTTCTTACTCCGAAATGCCACGGCGCATAGCAAACAAGGGGGGCGCGACACATTTTTGCTTTCAAACGAAAAAATCAACACAATTAATTTTATTATTGGTGACGTTAAAGGATGGATTTGAACCGCGCGTGTTACCTGCATCAACGCCCATCGTCAATGCGTGCACGGTACAATTTTTTTTCATGATTGTGAAATAATTCAAATTAAGTTGTGCCAACGTGTTTGCTTAATTTTTCTTATCTAATTCATTAATTTTGACGACATTTTTGTTGGTTGTCGGTTCCAGTTTGAATATTCGATAACGCTAAATATGTAAATGCAACAGTCTTTTATCATAAACTGGCACGAAAATATAAATTAAAATAAAATTCCGGCGATTAAATCGCATACTGTGTGTTGTGTTTCAATGTTGTGAGTTAGAAACTGTAACTGAAGTACGAGGAATATTAATTTAAGCCACTCTTCTGGATAAATAATTGTAAAGTTAAAGGAAGTTATATTACTCTGCTGAAATATACATTAGCTTATTTTGTATTATATTACATCCCCTATGAATAAAACACCTTCCACTCCACCACATACTCTGCAGTTGAAGAAGAACAAGATGAAGAAGAAGAAGCAAAAAAACGCTACATTCTGCAAATTCCGTCGTGACAACGCGTGTTCGTTTTCTTTTTAATACCGCATATTTTTTCTGCAATGAATGAACGTAAATTTTAGCACAATAAATACGCCGGCAAGATGCCGCCGTACAAAATACATACATACAATGCACATAACATAATTCTTTGGCTCGGTGTGTGTGCAACTTTTTGTGTGTTGTTGTTGTTGTTGTGTGCGCGCGCGGACGTTCATTGAGTACGGCGGACGATGATGATGATACTAAATGAGATGCGCGTATGGAATGGGTATTAAATTTTCATTTAAAGCGACATTTAGTGAGAGAGAGTGAGCGAGAGAGGTCAAGTATGTAGTTTATTGAAAATCAATTAGAATCGCTCTCAACAACATCAACAACAACGCAACAGTCCTCATCGTCGTCTTCTATGCGCGGATCAAAGAAATTACTAATCAAAAAGCAACATAATTATATTAAACGCACCACGTCTATAAACAAATTACCAATCGTTTTAATTGATTTTACGACTAGCATTTTCTATTTGTTCGTCATCGCCTTTTTTTCCTTCATCCGCGGCAAAATCAATTAGTCGCACGAATATTGCGATGAAATTGTTTGATAATTGCTCTAATTAGATTAAAACGACAATTAAAATTTAAAGTTTAATTGAATATTAGAGGAAAATTAGCATTACAAATTGCAAATTGTCAAGTGTGCTAGTCAGGGCCGGTTTTAAACACATGCAATCGCTTCAAGTTTAATAAAATTTCAGATTTACTATCAAAAATTTGGCAAATAATATTTATAGAGCTTTTATATCTACACAGAATGTTTAATAAGTTCATCAATCATGGGTTACCAATTGTTAACTTTATTTTTTTACATAAAACGTTTTTATTGACATTCTGAAAGATCCCAATATTTTACGTCTAGTATGTGCTTTGCACGCAATTTTGATTTAAGACATCGAAGATACAGCTGGTGTTCACTGAGTCATGTCATCCTCATTTATTTTGAAAACCATTATTTAAACAAAAATTATAAACACTTAGATCCATGTTGCTCCTAATGGCGATATTTAATTTGTTTTTCCAAAATAAATATTTCCTCAATTTCCTGGTTTTTAATTGAAATTCTTAAATTGTATTTAATCGAAATGGGCAAAATTGTTGAAAATTAAATTTAAAGACATTTTTTGACACTTCAATATTACCATGTATACCATTAAATTCAAAATTCTCATTTTGCTGTACCCTTAATTACCGAGCTTGTTAGCAAAAAACTATGCATACACGTAGGTACTTATTTAATTCAAGTTGTCAGTAATTGATACACAAAAGCTGCAATTTTTTGATAAGTTTGCATTCATTTGTATTGTTTACAACTAGTTCCAATATTAGAAAATTGCTACCCATTCCAGTAATGAATGTTTCCACTTCGTAGAAAAACATGCATGGAAATTTACATTACTACCCAATTAGATACAAATAAAAACATATCTCTATTAATACCTTTAAATTAAAATAAACATTTAATATACAATATACAGATAGTTATTTTCGTGCTTATTAAAAAAATTGATAATTGCTTCGAATATGTATAAAAACATAATCGTCATTGAAAGAAAAATTAATAGCTAGTCAACAATGAAGCAAGTCATAATACGCGCAGTGCTCTTCGCTTGCATAATCTATTTTGGTGAGTGCCGATAAAAATAATATTATAATAACATTTCAAAACACTGTAAGCATATTTTTATTGAAGTGCAATCCCAATCTGATGAATCCACTGGTGCTGACTGCATGACGGACTACAATTGCACGGCAACCGAATATTGTGATGTCGCATCGCACAAGTGCGTTGATACTTGCGAATGGCCCGGCTGCTGGATGATGGAACAATGTGTGGCCTTTAATCATACATTCGAATGTATCGGCCGCTAATTGTTATTATGTTATGTTAATTTTGGCGATGCAGCAAAAATATTAAAATCGTTTAAGCAAGCAATAAGTACAATATTTTCTTTCCTAAATTGTGTCATCAAAAAATTAATTATTGCACAAACATGCCTAATATTTGCTTTGATGTGTAAGCGCATTTAATAAATTCGTACGTACTTTGATGTGCATTGCGGTGTGAAAATAAATAAGTATGTGAATAAATAATTAGCGGTAATTAATTAGTATCAAATCTAAGAATAAAATACACGACGATTTCGTAACACCATGTTGTCGAACTTGCATGTGTGTGTATGTTGTAAAAATCGCTTTAATTAAAACTCTCGGCTGCTGCATTCAATAGATAATTACATTTCCTTAAAACTTTACTGTATTAAATTTCAATTAACTTGCCATTTAATTAATCTAGTTTTTGCGCGCGGGTACAATAAATTGTGTATGTATGGCGATGCAGTTCGTAAAATATCCACAAGTAAGTATATCATTTTGAATGTGAAATTAATATAACGTTTTGTCTGCAATAAATCATTCGATCGCGACTAATTAATTTTCGCTGGTGGCGCATAGAGATGGAGAAAAATGCCTGCGTGTAGATTGTTCCAGATTGTATTTTTTCTGTATGTGTATGGTATTCAAACCATGCACATACCATATTCGAAAAATTGTTTATTAATTTCTTGCTGCACGCGTCCGCCAAATTTTTCAAGCCAATGCGGTTTTAAAATACTTTTTTTTTGTTCGGTTTCGAATGCAGCCAGCGTATATATTGGAACACACCAATTTGTAATTACAAAAGGAAGGAAACTTTGCGCTTGAGTAAACCAAGTGTATTTCTATGCATATTCATTTTATTCAAATGCGCCAAACAATTGCGGTAGTAACAAATTCAAATTTAATTTCATTTAGACGGAGAGCGAAAAAATGTTATCTGTTTAGTAGTAGAGAGACGAATAAAAAAATGTTAATCAAAGCCATTAATTTTCATTTACGGCTTTTTTGCACAACAATATGTTTTTTAGCGAAAATAAAAAAATATAAAATTTAATTATATTTATATAGATTTGTTTTGTTTTTTCGGTCAATGTAAATTAAGCTTAATTACTGTTTAAATACTATAATTTTAACTTTAATAAAACTTGCATTAAAAATGTTTTAAAATCTAAAATTATATACAATTAAATTCATGTTATAAAATAAACAAAAACTTAACATCATCGTTTTTTTCTAGGTTAATAGCGGTGCTTTACAGAACAAAAACCCACAACATTTTAGAAAAGTTGAATTTACTTAATTAATAACTTAAGCCGATTTTCAAATTAGAGTATGTAAGCATGTTCTGTACATAAATTTATACAAATAATTGCATTATTTCATTATCGCTGGCTTGCTTGGTATTCGAGCAATATTTACAATACTGCTTAGAACAATCTTACAAGAAAATCTTGTAGAGTAATTGAAACCAATAGTAAAGCAAATTTACGTCTTAGTCTTTCTAAAATTAGAATCTAATATCGATTTCAATTTTATTTGTTCACGAACTGCAAAAGGATTGAAGAAACAGCACAAACTCAAAGGGGTTTTGAAATCTATTCAAGAGATTCAATATTTCAGTTAATTCGCGTTCTACATAATTATAATGCGTTGAGGTTGAGGTCGTAATAATAATAAAATTAATTAATTCACCCAAATCCAACATCATTAGTATTAAATTCTCACAGATTTTCAAGAAAAATAAAAATTACAAATGAAAAATGTAATAATTTATCCAAATTTTAATATTTATACAAAAAAGCCCAATTTTAATAATTCACTTACATTTTACCCTGTATAAATAATAGAATTTAATTATAACTTTGTGTGTTTGTTTTAGTACGATAAGTCATTTATACAATATTGAAATTTTTAGCTAATTTCGTTTAGGAAATAAACAAAAGACTGAGAATTTTTCATCGGGAATTAGTTAAACAATCTTAAAATATGGAAACAAGACAAATATCGTTTTATAAACATTATTATTTATAAATTACATTCAAATTTACTATACTTCCTAATGTTTATAAATATTTTTATAAAGTGGTCCTCATACTCAACAGTAACTTTGGGTTTAACTTGTTTTATTGGATTTTAGGGTATTTAGTACTTTTGCAAAAAAAGTTAAGGTATATTGATTATATTCATTTATGCGTAATCTTTATAGAAGATTCCACTAAAAAATTGTAGTTCTTTCTTTCTGAAAAAAATCTATTAAGAATAATTTCCAAAATTTGCAACTAGATAAGTGCCTAGTTAAATTTCTATCAAATTCTGCCAAAAAAAGTAATAAATTTTCTATTTCTTTTATTTTTAAAAATATACGTTTACACAATAATTTTTTTTTTCGTAAATTCTTGAAAATTGCTATATTGTAAGAAATTGATTGAAAATGAGTGGAACGTACCATAAATTGCCATAAAAATGTCATAAATCTCTATAGGAAGTTATTTTAAATATTCGTATTAATTGCATGACGATAAAAATAATCGAAATGGCATTCGAATTAATTAATTTATTTTATGTAAAACACGTGTACCGCGTAGATTAAATTGTGTAACATAAATTCCGGCAAGAATCTTCAAAAACATCCATGGAATGACTTTATATTCGTATACATATATACGCTCGGTTAATTGAATCTCATCTGAGTAGTATCGTCCTAAAAAGGAACGGGGAAATTGCTGTGCAATATGTATTCACATACAGACACACACACATACAAAGTTCACATGCAATCTAAACTAACGGATTAATAAGACTTTTTTCTTCTTCTTTTACTTCTTCGTTTAGTCTTTCCATACACTCTTAATTTAAATCTAACTATTTATACGCGACTGGCCGCCGCTCATTTTTTTTTCTTCTCAACATTTCACCGAAATCATTAAAAATCTCCTTTTTTTTAATAATATTTCATATGGTAATTATGTTTAATATATAAAAACGCGTGAAGTGCGGCCGAGAAAACTGTCAACTGCAACACACATCATTAAAAAGTTTTAATTGCCATAGTTTAAGGGTCAAGGTGAGATGAGCCATAATCATGTTAAAAAGTAACAAAATATATTATTGTCGTTGTTGTCGTATTCTTGGCGCAAAATTCGCACAATGGAATAGAAGTGTGGAGCCGACGATTCGTTCCGTCTAGGAAATGAATGAAGAATGATTATTATTATTATTATTATGTGTGCTGTTTTCTGTATGTCGAGGCGCACTGTTGTTCTAAATATAGTAAAATTTATTTTATTTAAGCGCGCTCTTCATTAAGACATAACTCCGGCACATTGCAATGCGTGCGCTCCTCCAGATGGAATACCTCAAAGAGTTTGCATTTGCCATGCATATTTCTATCGACAATCCTCGGCGATGGTAAAGTCTTTATAAAATACCGACCCGATTCCGTATGGCAGTTATTTATCATAGAATTTTTAATGAAAACATTTTTGAATTTTAATATAATATATCGCTTAGATTGTTAGCAGCATCCTAGTAGAATTGTGTGACGGCATGGAATGATAAAAATTTCCTATAAAAATATCTTTTTCTTGATCATCTTGAGTGAAGGATGTTTCATTTAATTAAACCTACTTACTATTAACTGACATGCGTCTAGTTGCGCAATATTCAAATTTCTTATCGATATGAAGAAAATTAGTTTCGAAATAGTATTTTTTATAATTGTGGCATTTCCAACATGCGATGGTTATTAGGTATAAATTATAATATGTATAATGAGAATTATATGTATACTTACTTTTCTCCACGTGCTTGTTTCTACTTTACTTATTATTTATTTTCAGGTGAGTGCTGTTTTCAATGTCAAGTTATAGGTGGTGAGGGTAATGGGGGTAAGTTTAACAAAATCTAAGGATCTTAAATTAAGAGCGTAATTTGTTCGGCAAAGAATTGTGAACAACAATTTTTATGCTGACTTGAATTATCTATTATTTTAGCAAAGTGTGAGTGAGTTAATTATCCTAATAAAATCTAATTCATAAAGTAAACAAATGCAATTAAAATAGATTTAAAACACAATTTATTTGGCAATGATTTATAGACAACGGTTTTTATGCTAATTTGATAAATGCCTACTGAAAAAAAATCTGTCTCACCTCCTTCTCTTATTATGTATATACAGTTTTTGCATTTATTATGATAATTAAGAAATTATTTAATATTTTTTTAATATCTAATAGTTTTGCTAAGTTAGTGGTGTGGATGACTAAGTTTAAAGCATCCTAATAAAATCTAATTCATAAAGAAAGCATAATTTATTCGGCGATGAATTATTTTTATACTCCAAAAAAAATCACTCGTGCTGCCTTCTTCCTTCCCACCCTTTTTCCCATCGCAACTTTCTTTATTTGTATTCAAAAGATTTAATCTTGTTAGAAGTTCAACACCTTTATTATTAATAGATAGATTTCTTTGCATACAAATTTCAGCAATTTCTCATTTCGCTGCATAAATTCACGTATTGCTTACACACAATGACAGTTTGAATAATAATCAGGCGAGTGAGTGAGTGGTTGTTGTAGCAAACCATCGACTTGCTGGCCGCCGATCATGAGTGTGGAAACATGCACATTGATCGTGCGCGCGATTTGAATGCACGCCGCCGAAAATTCCATTTACATTCAAATTTTATCAACGAGTTATGGTTTAATTAAAAACTTTTTTCTCGTATCTTTTTTTTGTTTGAAAGAAATTAAGGAAGTGTTTGAACGTAAATGATCGCACAGTGAAACGAAAATAAATCGGTCTGCGGGCGTTTTTTTCCCCGTTCGGGCGCAAAACGGCTTTTGTTATTATATTGAAAGGAAGTTCATAGAAAAGGATTTATCAAAAGAAGGATATTGGAAAATGCTATGATTTATGATGTTTAAAGTGACTTTGTTAAAAAGGGCGTTCCTTATTCCTTCTTCTTTTTCCTTATTATTATTTGTTATAAATGCTAATCGATTGAATTGAGCATCAACACTTAAAATCTAATAAATTTGAAGCATAGTCAAACATGAGCGCAAACATTTTATGTAAATTTGCCTGTGTGATTAAAAGGCGCGTTTGATGTTTACGTTGATTTGATTTACATGCCGATATGTCTGCGGTGCTTAACAAACTCTCCCCTGGTTGGAAAAAAAGCGCGCACACAATTCGATGATGTTTTGAAAAGCACAAAAATTAAAAATGACGCCCACGCGCCGCAACACTTGCTACAAGGATTTATTAATCTAAAAGTGACGTTCATTGTGTCTTGTCTGCCTGTAATTGATTCACAGTCATTTTTTTTGCGCGCGCTGCTCACACTGACAGTCATTTAATATTAATTATTCGAGAACAATTTGCGCCTTTGTTGCTTTGCATATGTTGAATATGTGCTTGACCCAAATCCGCGCGCATGGCGTATAATAACTGCATTTTGGGGCGGCAAGAAGGAGCGTATTGAGAAATGCAACTAGAGCAAACGATCTCGTAAAAAATGCGATGAACGGGAAATGTTTTTGGAGCGGGAAGGTGGACAGAGAGCGCTTTTGTTGTTATGACTCTGTGAAGAAAAAAAATCGATTTTTTATTCCGCCTTATAATGCTGAATTATAGCTAATAAAGTCGATGTTTTTGAGCTAATCAAACGGATTTGCTTTTGTTGGAAGATCAAACGAGCAGTCGATGGAAGAAGGCATGTGTAGCGCGAAGTGATTGTGTTTGTGATGTACATATACATATATAGTTTTTTTTGGGTTTGTTTGCTGTGGCTGTTTCTGTATGGCGCAAACCTACGCATGACATCTTATATGACCTTAATAAGATACACACTCTCACATGCAGAAGCAGGCAGCAGGGTTGATTTATATACGTTTTTGTTTCGGGTAACGTTATCCTTTAAATACATCTAACCACCGGCTTGGTCTTGACGGAAGCGAATCCAGTTTCCTAAAATGGCAAAAACATTTCCCTATACGTTTCTATAAACACACACACAAATACACATACTACACTCGCATGTCACACTTTCCTATCACCTTTTGTATGAAAATTTTCAATAGATACTTAACATCCCGTATACTTACCTACGTTAATTTAATTCATGTTGTTGCAATTTTGCGCTGCTTCACAGAAACGTCTTATTAGCCAAATTAGAAATTTCATTCCTTACTGGATGCATTTTTCACTCGTATGCTTCAATTTTTTAAAGTTAGCAAAATATACAAATGAAATTTTTAAGTAAATTGCATATAAAAGTATCAACAAAAAAATTCTCCAGTTAATTAGGTATATTTATATTAATATCGTAGAATGTTGTACATTTCTTTGCTGAAAGAAAGAAAAAATCGCTGTGACTACAAAACAAATAAGGAGTGTAATCAAGACAGTATTTGCATGTTGCTGTTGCAAAACGAAGTAAAGCCCCTTTGATTCTTTTTAACTATTTATGCATTCAACATTGTTAAAATTTATTTGCTGCAACTTTGATGAAAAATGCGCGCTGTAGATGTTTCAGCGCGCAACAAACAAGCAAACCAACGTCACAAAAGAAATAATTTACTTTTGCATTAATCAAACGTAATACTTGCACATCAAATTTCAGCAAAATAAAAGGCGGGCGATAAAAGAATGTAAAAACATCAACAAGAAGTCATTCAAACTTCACTACATGTTAGCGTTTGCATTCAAACATTTATCAAATTTGTACGGCGCGCCGCTTTCAGCTCGAAGGAAAAATACATACCTACATACAGCAACGTGCTTTTTGCTCTCCATTTCCGATTTCAATTCGAAACGTCACGGTTGGGAAATATTCTTCGAAACATTAAAAACAAATCATATGTTCTAAAAACACACACATTATATGAATGTCATTGCGTTGTTAATCTGTTTAGGAGTATCTACGGCTTTAGTTTGAAATGCGCCGCTTAAATGTTTATTGCGCCCTATGAAATAATAAAACCGACTGGCATTTTAGTCAAAATTGTTGTTTCCCTTTATCTTGAGATCGTTTTAAACCGTAACACAACACAAACCCACCAGTTTATAGTAGTCACGTAATAAATGTATATCTAAATGATATATTTATGCCTAAAATAGTATGAAAACAAAAGAAAACTGTTAAAAATTATTACCTACACTGAAAATATATGTAGGTAAAGGCACTACTTGACCAAAATGTAGGTCTGTGATGCAAAAAACACACGCAATTGTTTAATTTTGTAACTTTTTTTAACCATTTCTGTGTTTTTCTCATTTTTTGAACAATTTTGACGAAAGACGTTAAAGGTTTTGCTGGAAAAACCCGAAAATCAAAATTTAATGTTTAAGAAACGTGGAGAAACTCAAAACAATAATTTAGGCACTAAAAATGGTAATAAGTATTACGTAAATAAAATGTGCTATAAAATTTACATTATTTCTTAAGAGCGCAAAAATCTACTTTACACACAGGCGTCTGTAATGTCCCACGTAATAAAAGCATATCTAAATGATATATTTATACCAAAAATAGTACGAAAACAACAAAAAAAACTATTAAAAATTATACCTACACTAAAAAATATATGTAAAGCCCAGTACTTGACCAGAATGCAGCTTTGTACGTAATAATGCAAAAACGCGCATATTTGTACAACTTGTAAAGCATAAATGCAACAAATTTGCATATGAAATCGGTTTAAATTGCGGCCAATTGCCGAAATTAACATAAATTAAACGCGTCGGGAATGTAAAAAAAATCATCCACCCACGAATTATTAGTGTAAATATGCATTATATATATATGTGTTTTTGTCGCGGCTGAAACGTTTTAATTAGGTCAATGGTGATAATTTTACGGCAAAGGTGTTAATTTAATTGTAACTGTTGTTATCGCGTCTGTTAATTTAAATTTTAATTAGCGCGTTTTTCCCATCAACGCCTTAAAAGCAGCGATGAAGAAGAGGAAGAGAGGCATTTTTACGGCGTTTGTTTTGCTGCGCGCTGCGCGTACGTGTGTTTGTATGCAGTTGGAAGAAATAAATAAAAAAAACTAAAATGTGTATAAAAAGCCATTCCGCATTCACACTGACGGAATTTCCATTACACAATTGATGCCATTGTTATTGTAATTATTATTGTTAAAACACCTGCAATATTCATTCAAGGAATGTGAATGTGTTGCATAATCTATAATTTAAAATGTAATTTATAATTTTTCGGTTTCGGTTTGGTGTGGTTTTTTCGGGACGCGCAATATTATACGTATAGCTAGCTATACGTATTCAATAGGAAATCAAGCTTGCAGGTGTAATTAATCGCCCTGCAAGTTCGGCTTACCTCAAATATTAATTATATTTGCACCTCGCAAGCGAGCGGAAAATTAATTTTCTTAATTCATAACACAGAGCGCGCGGTCTAATAAAGCATATTTTGAAAAATGAGAAAATGGATAAAAGTTGCGCTGCATAATAAATTTAAATTGTTGATTAAGCATCGAGTCTTGGCGCAACAGCAACAGTAGACGAGCGCGTCTACCAAGCTAGAAAATATGAAAATAAAAGCAAATTAGCAGGAAGCATCAGTTCGCTTTCGAAAATTATAACTTTGCAAATAATGTTAGATCTTAACGTGTACTTGCGATGAATAATGTACACGGTTTATAATCATGCAATTGGAATTGCATTTGCTTTAATTAAATGAAATAGGAGTATCCTCCGCCTCCAGCATTACTACCAGGATAACACATTGCTCAATGCAAGACATCACGTTCTATTTGAATTTGCACTGTATTTCGCTTCTGCATCTAGTACTATACATCTACTACTATTTGTACTGTTTGTTTCAATTTAACAAATAATAACAAAAAATCCCAATTGTTCTTTTTTTTTTCTTTCGAAACAATTCGCATCCAATTAAAACTCAGTTGGATTGAATCGTGCTTGAAGCAAATTAACTCAACTTCCAAAATAAATTTCTAATTGTTCTTTTTTCGTAATGTTTTGCTTCAAAATAAATAGACTTGAAAACGACACTTTTTTATAGAAACTATATTATTCAGCAGACCTAAAATACTTTTACTCTAAAATCTTAGAAACTATTGATTTTTCGAGAAATATTGTTACTTATTTCTAAAAATGTAGGCAATAAAATAGTACACAAAAGCAGTTCTTTGGTTTTTTTGTAGAATACATATTTCTAAACATATGGAATAAATTTGATCGGAATTTGAATAAAAAATATTGGTTAAAAGGATGGATTCTCCTAAAAAGAAGACCCTTTTTATGTAAAATTTATTATTTTTGCTTGTCCATACAACTATTTTTCATAAAAAATGATAATTTTTGAAATACTCGCAAAAAACTGGAATTTTATTTGATTTATCTTATAAAGTTTAAAAACTTGCGATTCAAATTGAATTATCTTGAAAGAATATGTATATTTCAAACATTTAATTTTTTTGGTCGTTTTTTCGATGCTAATATATTTTACACTTGCTAATGAATTTATTTTTGACATAAATCAGACTTTATGTTATATTTTTGTTCACTATTTTTATGTTGTTAATAAATAACATTCATTTCCAAAATTGAACACCAATTATACAAGCTATGAATTTACAACAATTGGTTTAGCGCTAATGATACGAAATTCTCTTGTTTTGTCATTATCCGAACAGTTTATGCTACGGCAATCGCGTTAACGGTGTTGAATCATAAAGCTATGTGTGCAGGCGATTTCAAGTTTGTGATAAAAAAAAAGTTAACAAAAGTGACTGCTTGGTAATGACTCACCTATAATTTAAACGCGATAACCGCGCGCTGATTACTCATAAATCATGATTTCCTACCATTGTGATTGATTAGCTTAAATTACATCGCATCATCAAACGCGGAAAATTTCGGCGATCGTAATCATTGCGTTAATTAAAAAACGCATATCCTTCTCTCTGTCGTTCGTAATCCGTTTTTCAAACAGCTTTTGTACCAACACTCAATCACAAAGCTAATTTCGACATGACAAACATTTTGGTGATAAATAAAAATCCAATTTAGATTGTGTAAAAGACTATCTTCCCATCTTTCAGTCTTTTTTTTCGAATTCTAAATATAAGTTTATAATTAGCGATTTTTTGGTAGTAACATAATGAAAATTTGAGCGAATCCAAATAGGTATTGATGGCGCAAAGTTTAAATTAATAGCTGGCGAGTTACCGTATCTATATATAAGGCGTAATTTCACACAAATTAGCTTATATTTTGGCTTTACACGCAAATTTACATAATCGATGCGGTTAATATAACACATTTTTACAGAAGAAAATTTCATTTATGTGGCAAAAATCTGGCTGAATTTTCATCTGTATAAGCATGTTAACAAAGCTTAGTTTGAAATTCAAATTTGCTACAACCCCTAAACACAACGACGTTAATAATAATAAAAGGTGCGGAAAAGGTTACTTTTGTATTAAGTGCGCAAAATGGTGTAGATTTTATCTTTTGTATCAATAATGCATAATTTTATGCAATAGAAATAACTTTTTTTCTTTAATTGCAACACTAAATTCAACTCTAATCCAAAAAATATTATATAAAAATGGTAAAAGTAATTTTTTTAGAATTATTTAAAAAAAGTTGTAATTTTTCATCGATTTAAGTACAAGATTTTTTAACTTGTACAAATATATTCGGTGCACTGGAGAAAAAAAGTATTCCGTACACGCTGAAAAAATCATAATTTCTGCATACGCAAAATGCTTTTTTTTCAGTTGTGCAGGAAATGTATTTGCAAACTGAAAAAAATCACCCACTTTCCAGTACTGAATCAATGAAAAGATGCTTTTATTAATTTATATAAAACTTTTTTGTAAATTATTAATTAAAAGTTGTTTTTACACACTAGAAAGCACTAGTGAATAAAAGTATTTTGACTAACTGGAAACATGTTGTTTCAATTAAAAATATGACAACTTTTTTTAACTGTTGTAGAAGAAGATACCTTTATTATTTTAATTTTTTGTAAATTATTAATTGAAAGACCAAATACGTATAAATTGAAAAGCAAATTATGTGGGAGGTATCATTCATACAGATATTTACTTTTAGGAGTCGTTTTATGTTTCAAACAACAACGCCATCGTCGTGCAACAAAGCAGCAACAACAACAAAAAAAAAGTTATAAAAATGCTAATACACCATCTGAAAGCCTATGCATGCCCACAACGTATCAAACTAGCTTTTCTTTATAAACAAACGCGCACCATTTTTTTTCCGTCTTCTAGGTAGAACGAATATCAAAAGCGTTTTCTATTTTAATCCCACATAGGACAATTTATGAAATGTGATATTTAATAATTGTTTCCACTGACAAAACAATCAACAGCCGAGTGTGGTGTAGCGCAAAATTAAGCGCGCTCTCGTTAAATTTAACCAGCAACTATACATACACTACACAAACGCATGTATAGTATCTGTACTCGTAAGTAACTGCGACGTTTTGTACGCGGAAGTTATAAATTGCAATTTTCTTGATTACACATTGCGGATTATCTACAATATCGTTATAGAGATGAGCCTCCTTCCGCCCCGCCATCATATAATATAAAAGAAAACAAACAACAAGCAATCATTTTATTAGTGCATTTAAAAAGTGCTTGAAATAATTGCGAATTTCAATTAAATGATTTCATGCTGTATCATTATAGGAAATTAAGTGTTAACATAAAAGTATACGGCAATTGACTTCTTGAAAAACCGTACAACGAAAATTACGTTAAATTGGTTTTAAACATTAGATAATTTGAAATTTTATTCATTCCAATTAATGTTTTTTTCGTCTTGTCTTGTGTGTGTGTGTAATGTACTTCAACTCCGCCTGTCAATTTGAACCAGTTTATTTTTCGCTTTGCATACAAATGTATCGTAAATTTATAAAATATTATTCCATTGTTTCCATCCGCAATTTTCTTCTTATTAGTTGGGAGTTGTTTTCACATGATTTGTTTTATTGTTCTGACAGCATAGTTTTAAATGCGCGATGCATTGGAGAAATGGGGATTTGGCAGAGAGGCGAGATAAAATTATGAAATATTGAATTGAATAGATGGATAAACCGTGCCGTGGTTTCATTGATTTAAACTTCCATTACAAACTTACAAGCATGCGATTTTTATTTAAATGATACAAAATCAATTTTGCATTACACATTTTTTGACGGATGTAAGAAATGTAACTTCTTTTTTTATATTAAAAGCTTTTGTTGATGGGGGAGAGAGATTTAATCAAATTCTTATATTTTTTATAGTTATTAAAAGCTTTTAAAAAGTAGGATAAGAACAAAACTTTATTAAAAAAGTATACGCTTGGTCACTTATTGTTGAAATGATTCAAACAGACAAAAAACGAGAAAGTTTTTCCCAGTAAATTTTGTTGCGGGAATATAACTTTTTCGCAATTAATCCAAATTTGTGTATGCACAAAAATATTTTAGATAAACATTTACCAACACCGTTTTCGCACAAATAATTTCAAAATAAAAATTGTTTTTCTGATTAGATTTAAAATAGTTTACACATAAAATGCGTTTCATTCAAAGGTATACCTATAGATATGAAATATAACCTGTGCTTTTTAGAGTCTTCTCGAGATTGTTAAACATTCAATTTTGGTTGGGATTTATTTCTTTACTAGTGGAAGAAATTTTTGATAATTTTCTTTCGATTTTTCATTGATTTTTTTGGCATTTTCTATCACATTTGTTATCAGAGTTTCATAATTATTGATTTTGATGAAAATCTTTAAATATTTTAAAGAAAAATGCCAACAATAAAAAATCCATAAGAAAATCGTAAAAAATTATAAGAATCTCGTGGGAACACTAAAAAGTATATGTTATAAACACCTTTGAATGATTAAATCATTAAAACACTTTATTTGTAGCAAAAAGCACCCATTTTCTTTCCCATTATACCTATTTTCAAGAAATTTTAACTTATCTTGTTTGTACAGAAACGGCATAGGATTCGAATTTTTACAACCGCGATAGAGCGAAATCAATTTGGGAATCGAAACTATTAATTCAAAGTACTAGTTTGAATTTAATACATTAATCATGTCTAAACATGTCGGGATTAAAAGATTTACAAGATTAAGTATCTATCACGAAAATCTAACACTCGATACTATACCGCCGATAAACTTTGATGCAAAGACTTTTGCACTCAATCCACCACCGCAATTGTGCCAATAAATTCAATTGTATCAACAAGCAAACTAATTGAATAAAAATAATAATAAAACAGTGCGCATTGTGCGAACGTAATTAAGATTATTTATGCTGCTGATAAATGTTGATATAAAAAAGTAATAATGCCACAACCAAAACAAGAACAAAGCGCAACGCTAGAATGTATACATATATTGTATAATTATACATCGCCTTTCTTGTGATTTATGATCGACGTGATTTTTTTTGGTTTGATCAAACATAATTGTAATTGATTTAGTGGAACGCTTGCAACAATCCGACCCGTCAACATTTATAATTTGAATAGTTATTTTCGGTGTATAGATATTTGCCTTTCGTCGAATGAACGGCGGCAGTGCATTATGGATCTCTCATTCGATAAATTATCGAACTAATTTTAATTGAAAGCGAGCGCGTTCGATGGCCAACCATCAATCAACGATTATTATTCTTTAACAAGTTTATAAACGCCTTCGCCCTTCAAGCGTATTGTTGCTTTATTACACGCATTTGTTAGGATATGTAATTTTCAGACGAAAAAAAAGATCGTCTGATAAATCTCTAGTGCTTTTTGTTGTTGTTGTTGTTGTTGTTGTTGTGCATCGACACTTGGTAATTACAGAGAATAAGTCAGATAAAATCAATATCTATTATAATTAAAGCCTTAGATGCGTTTTTGAAAAAGAACATAAAGGCAGGCTGGCTGGAAGATTTTTTTTCTTTTAATGTTAGAATCGTTTAAATCATAACATATATCTCAAATTTGTGCTTTTGATATTTTTCACAAAGTTTAATTTATAAATGTTTATCTTAAATTTATTTCAGTCTTGTTATAATTACAAATTTTAAAATACAACTTCCTGCTCAGTACGCGGCTATAAATACGCGCCGCTGCAAACTTGTAAAATTAATCAATAATTTTTTAATCAGCATCGTTTAGTCAACAAATCACTCATCCAAATTAACTTTGACTTTTTTCCTACTACAGAGGCAACAGTTATGTTGCTTGGAATCATAATTATGCGGCAACAAATTAGATGCAATTTGCAATCAAACAATAACATCTCAACAATAATGGTTGAATATTCGTCATCACGAGTGTTGTTGTCATTAGTTCCAAGCAAATTATTAAATATCTGTATATATACATTATAATGTTGTCAGTATTGATTATTTAATAATATTCTTGCAAAATGATAATTTTTTAGACAATCAAAAAGAATTTTTTGTTAATTCTAGAGTACTTGGGTTGTCAATTTAGACAAATTACAAAATTGAGACAACTGTGTGTTAGTTTCAGCGTATTTTTTATATTTTGTTACAAAATAATGTAACGAAATCAAAATAGCTCATAATAAATAGCAAAAACATCAAACTCACAGTGAAACTGCTAGAAATTCTTTCCTATTTTACCAATTTACAAAATTCATGGTGATTATGTATTAGTTTCAATATATCCCTTTTTATTTTATTGCAAAAATTTTGTAAAATTTTCAAAATAGCCAATCAAATTTTGCAAATAATTTAATGAAACATAAAAGCACTGAAACTGATAAAAAAATTATATCTTGAACCGGACTCTCAAGCACTCTGAACTACATTAATTTGATTGCAAAAATCATTAGCAATATTCTATCAATTGCAAAATTTTAACTAAACAAAAGACATACAACACAAAGTAATAAAAACACTAGCAATTGTCTAAGTTGCACGAATGATAAATTTATGTTATTTTTAATATTGTACATAAAAAAACTATAATGAAAAATGTCGACGTCATAATAAAACCATTAATTTATTAACATTTTAGATAAAATTATTCTATTTTGTTAGTATATATGAAGAATTTTAACTAACGTTATATATCATAAAGCTTTCAACGTCAACAGCGACGTTTTAATTTATCCAATTGATTGTCCATCCCTCCCAATTAAGCACCGAAACTATTTTTTAGTCCGTATGATAATTATAGTGGTGGTTTTATTAAAATTTATGATAAACATTTAAATTAAAGCTGGACGGAGAGAAAAATATAAAATGTAAGATCAAGGAGAAAAGAAAAGCGTTGCTTACTTTCTATAAAATTAAAAATTATATTTAGTGTGATAATAATAGTGGCAATTTTATTAAAATTTATGAAAGTGAGAAGAAGATAATGCCTTTTCAATAAAAGCACATTTACTAATTAAGCACCGAAACTATTTCTTTTTTAGTATAGTGGTGGTTTTATTAAAAATTTATGATAAACTTTAAATTTAAAGCTGGATAAAAGTCATGAATAAAAAAGTAAGATCAAGTGCAAAAGAAAAGCGTTGCTTACAATGTCTTTTCAATAAAAGCACATTTAAAAGTTGTTGTTTTGCAGCGATTCCCATTTATAACTTCTTGTAGCATACAGCACATTTTCTAGGTCAAAAACAACGACATAAATCGATTCATTCTATCACATACTGCGTTTTTTCTCCCTATTCAAATGCATTTATCTAATTGGCGATAATTGTTTTTCCAACAATGCAATTATCAACAATTAATTTCTCCCAACTATTATTACATATATAAAAAAATTATTACTCATTCGCGTTGTTGCGTTGAGTCATAATGGAAATAATCTAATTGATATTGGTAAAAAAGGGGGAGTATGAAATAAATAATGAAATCTAGAAACAGTTCCGTGCTTTTTTGTGGCTGAGTAATCGACAGCGTCATGGGTTAAAAGCAGATGCGGAGAGGTTATGCTTTTGAGGGTGCAAATTGGGTCATATCTTTTTGGCGGCGGTCCAAAAAATGCCCAGCCCTGACCTCGCATTATCGACTAATTAAGTTTTAATGACAATTTTCATTTTGCGTATGTAGCATTTATCTAACGTGGAATGCCTATGAATTATACAACTCTATGATATACAATCTGTACGTATGCGCTTTCGGCCTGATCGTATATCATTGCGATTGAGAAACCTGTAATTTCAGCAAACGCAAACATTGTCATTATTGCCATTTACGTTTTTAGCACTTGATTTATCATTTTTTTACTGTTCGTGCGTGTTGGGCAAACGGCACTCACCGCACATGGCTACCAGAATGGAATGGTTAACTAAGAGAAGAAGGAAATTTTCGTAGTATACCAACGAATGCATCGCATAATCCAATTTAAAAAGAAGGGGGATGGCACAAATCACTGTTAACGAGCGCACGAGAAAACTAGAACTAGGATTTTGGTTCGTTTGTTATCATTTCGATGGTTTTTCGAGCAGGTAGAAAATTACTTCACATAAAATTCTCTTAGCATTAAACCGCTCACATTCAGACACTTTTATTGATTTATTATTATTACAAATGAAAAAAAATCTGCTTTAACACCAAAACGAAATTCCTTTCTAATTAACCGAAAAAGCAAAAATTGTGCTTTTTTAATCACTTTTGTTCTTGTAGAATACACTTTATTACTACATTTTTCGCATGTATACATATTTTAAATCATTAAGCCATTAATATTTTATATAATTCATTATACGTTTGAAAATTCATTCTCCATAAATAGCGAATAGGAATGTTTTTCAATTGAAAAGACGTTTTGTAATAAATGTGAATTAATGAAATGAACAAATTGCAAGTTAACGCATGATTTTTTTGTTAGAAATTAATGAGCATTACGTTATTTAACTATTTTATCTATATCTATATACAATGTTGAAAATGAATTATCAATAATGAAAACTTTTTTTTATTTACTCGCAATAGACATTATCACTGTAAATAATTAATAGTTTATATAATTTATTATACTTTTTAAATTTATTCTGCCTAAACAGTGATTAGGAATGTTTTTCAATTAAATGTGACTTGACGAGATGAACAAATTTCGAATTTTGGGTTAAAAATTAATAAGCATTACGCTACTTTAAATAGATACATACTAATTTATTAATAATAATAATTGTTGCTTGAAAAAATGCATTATCAGTCATGAAAAATACTCAATTAATCATTTTTTAGATAAATATGTTAATCTGGCCGACAAAACACAATTATCACGTTTAGATTTTAATGAAAATTATAGGTGATTAAATGCTCACAATCGCGTTGTATGTTAATAAAGACGTTTTAATTTATCCATCCTTATAATTATAAAGTTTTAAAGCTTTTTTTAGGTCAGATCAAACTCCGATAAATGCGTGTGCAATCGTTGTCGCCGTACTACAAATTTCTAATTGGCAATTGAATGAAACATTGATAATTTATTACTGTTTATTGTTCTTAATCAAATTGTGTTTGCACAATAAAATTATAATAAAACCATGCGGTTAATTCATTTTACGTGCTTAGAACAAATTATTTAAACAATGTTACGACTGCATAGCGTTTTTTATCAAGCGCAAATTATATTAGAATAATATTTCAGATGCAGGAAGTGCTACAGAAATTCGTACACTAAATTAAAATTATTTATAATAATTGTTATTATAAATGGCAGCCAGAAAATTGCTTACACGTTATTTATGATAGAAAATTTGCATAATTTTGCGCTCGTACACAAAGAACAATTAAAATTAATGCTTCGTTCAGAAAGCATTTTATAGTTTGTAATAGTAAATAATACACACACAGCAGAGTCAGTTCCTTTGGCTGAAATTTTTTGATTTGCATTTTACATTGTACATAAATTTATTCTCCAATTTAGTTACCAGCTTTCTATGACCATATTTCGCTCGATTGTTGTGTTAAACGTGGAAAAAAACAAACTTTCATGCTGCCACGACAAAACAAAACGCTCGAACGATGGTTAGGTGAGATAAACAATGATTTTGATTGACTTTAAAGCGTCTAAAAACGCACCTTCTTCTTGCTTGAGCGTGTGTGTCTTTATTAGGTAGCCGTTGTTGTCTGCGTTCACAAAAAAAACTAACATTATTATGTTTCAATTGTGTCACTCGAAATACCAAATCACTGATTGAGACACACGAGAAAGTTTCTGACGCTAATAATAAGCGTATGTATGCAACTTGGAAAACTAATTATATCCACCACCAAGCCCATTTAATTGAAGCAATTAAAATATTGCGGGAGAAAAAAAGCACTTGCCCGAAGTTTATCCAAACTGCCAAAACATTTCCATCTACCGCTATATATTGTACAATAATTCATAAATAATAGCGCTAAAACTTTCAAACATTCTTAAAAATACTCTATAATTACTAACCAATTTTTTTGTTTTGGCTTTTTATGATTCACGTGGTTAATGCATCGACGCATTTTTATGATGAGGGTTGTTTATCCAAAGGGCATGTCACACCCCTTACGCACCACATCAAATTTATCGTAGGTAAACACAAACACACACATGGCAAAGAAGCAGGCGAGTGTATATAGTAAATTTTTATTATTATGATTGAGATTGCGGTTGTATTTTTAGTAAATTGCCGTTTGCACTCAGACAGCAATTTTAATTTTTCCATAGACAAATCGTAAACCATCGGAAAAATATGGAGATGTGTGTGTATCAGCAATGGTGCAATATATGTGCTTCACGTCCTCAATCTAATAACAAGTTTTATGAGCAACGCGCATATATATTCATTCATCCACGGAAGATGACGGTGTGTGTGTGTGTGTGTGTGTATATAAAAGTGAGTTCAAAAGGATGTATGATGCACGAAAATAACTTGGAAACTTTGTGTAAAAAAGATTTACACTTTTTTACAAATTGAAATTTTTCGTCGGCTGCCGGCACGAATTTTTATATTTACAAACTTTTTTTGCCCTCCCGGATCCATTAAATAATAAACATTTTTAATGTGATTTATTTTATCTTGCACAC
>JARJDW010013396.1:0-34252 GCA_030264715.1 Adinopsis sp. GC000173
AGCTAGTAACTTTATTTTTTATGAATTTTCGTTTCTTTCACTTGTAAAATGTCAAAAATTTCATAACAAAATATATACATAAATTTTTACGAATTTTTTTAGAATAAAAATCAATCGAAAATTGATCAATCAATCCATCATAAGTTTCTCTGCACGAAGCCGAAAATCCAGCGCAAATCCAACAACAATGACGAGTGAGTTTGCGTTACAATCAATCAACATGAACTGCTTATAACCTCCAAATACCGCATATTGAAATTTGGAATTTTAGGGTGATAATGGGCGAGAATCCAGTCGTGCTTAATTTCCATGAAAGCTTGCTACGCTTGAGCGATATACAATTACTGAACGGACCATGCTGGCTGAACGATACGATTATCTCATTCTACTTCGAGTACTTGGAGGTGCAAAAGTTCCATCAGCATCCCATGCTGCTCTTTGTGCCGCCGCAGGTTACGCAATGCATTAAGATAACGCCCGGCGATGAAATTGGCATATTCCTGGATCCGCTCGACTCACGCACGAAGGATTTCATTTTCTTTGCGCTAAATGACAACGAACAGACGGAAGTTTCAGGTGGATCACACTGGTATGTGTATTGATTATTGCAGTAATTTAAAATAACAGATTGATGATAATTGTTTCGTAAGGTCGCTGTTGGTGTTCTCGCATCCTGAACGGTCCGTTTTTCATTACGACTCGTCGTCGGGCTCGAATCAGCAACAGGCGATCGAGTTGGGCATGAAGCTGCTGCGATATTTTGGTTTGCATAACGTGAATGCGATTGATGAGCCGCAGTGCCTTCAGCAGAACAATGGCTACGATTGTGGAATTCACGTGCTGGCGCAATGCGAACATTTGGCACACTTTGTTGTGAAGCACAAACGGTGCTCGGAGTGTCCGCTCTTGGAGCGTGACGTCGTCCTCAACAAGCGCAAGGACGTGTTGAATATTATTAATGTGTTGCGACGTCAGAAGTTTATTAATTAATAATGCTCTAATTTATTTCATTCTCTCATACTTATTTAAATAAACAAAAAGATTTTATAGATGAAAAACAACACGTGTATTGAAGGTAACTCATTTATAATTTCGAGAAAAAACAGTGGGTTTACGATTATAAAATATCGCAACTAATTGGAATTTATTTCAAGTTACAAAAAGAACGGTTAGAGTTGAATATTGTTATGAATTTGCTAGAAAAACATTGTTAATCTAATCGTAACGTTGGACGTTCGATTTTCTTGCTGCTGCTGCCTGTTCCCATATCGCCGTAGCCGTCTTTCTTCATCACCTCCTTGTGTTTGTGTTTCAGTACTGTCAAATCCACCAAGCTGAATCGGCGGCTCAACATCTTTTGCTTGCGCGTCGACGATGACGATGAATCGTTCATCGGCGACAACAAGTCGCTCTTTGCCTTGAAGAAGTCGACGATTGCTGCGCCTAAACTAGTCAGCAACAATCCGATGGCGATGTAGATAACCAGCGCGCGCTTCGGCTCGCTCAGCTTTGTCGAACGCGACGCATTCTTCAAGCTGGGCGGGATGAGATGCTTGAGCGGATTTCCGAAATCCTTATCGGTGCACTGTGTATGCTCGAGGAGGTATTCGTCGAGAATACTCGGAAGGATAGCATTGATGCGATAGGAAATCGGAGTTTGCGGTTGCTGAATGATAATGCGCACCTTTTTCTTCGGTTGTTGCACGGCTTGCTCATGCTGATCTACCACCAAATCGGTATCATTTTGTCCCTGCTGGTCGGTGCTAGTCGAATTGTTGAGTAGGAATGTTGATAGGTAGATGATGGATGTTAGCACGATGACCAGGTAAATGATGGTTGAATGATTATTGTTATCCATTGTTTTGCACTGTTATTTAATTGAAAATACACATCTTTTATTTAATTTAAAGTTACATTCTGTTGCCGTTTTGTGCTTGTTGACTTATTTGATTGGTAGCCGTGAAAATCAATATTGTTGCATTATCTCTACGCAGATTACGATAATTTCTATATATTAACAATGTTTTAACACCTCTTATTTAACTAAATGAAAACGGCTTTACGGGCAAATTAACAAATTTCGGGATATTTTGAGGTGTAAATTGTTAAACATTTAAACGTTGGCAGACAAAATCAATAATATACAATCACCCAGCTTAAAATATGTTTATTACAATGTGGGGATGTTAATGACCATTAACATGAGAAATCTTGTGGATTAATCGATGTAAAATTAATTTTTAAATCACTAATTAAACATCATAAACATTTTAAATTTTATTGCGATTGTGCTGCCAAGTCCTGCAAACTTTAAGCTTGGGCGTGATGTTTCTAGCTGGCAGCACGGTGCAGTAAATTTGATTTTTTAATTTAAAATTATTACACGCTAAAGAACGGTAACACCATGCAAGGGTAATTTAGTTTTTAGTTACATTTAACTAATTAAATGCTACTTTTTAAGTAAATTAAGAGGTACTTGAATTTTTTAAGCATCAAATTATTGTTTACTAAAAATTTATTAATAAGCAATCATATTGCTTAAAATAGACTTATCATAATGTAAAGATGTTAATGACCATTAACATGAGTGTTAATCGATGTGCGATAAATGTTTAAAGCGCTAATTAAACATCATAAAAATTTTAAATTTTACTTTGCGATTGTGCTGCCAATTTTCGTAAACTTTAAGCTTGCGGATGATATTTCTAGAAGGCAGCACGGTAGGGCAAATTTAATTTTTTTTTCTTTTTACTCTTATTTTTTTAAATTCCTCTTGAAAGTGTCTTTATTTCAGTTTATTTCTGTCACACTCTGAAAAACATCAACACCGCGTAAAGACATTTTAGTTTCTAGTTAGATTTAAGTTGCACATTTTTACACCCCGGTAAGAATGAGCATTTTTTTACTAATTGTTAAACATTTTAGTTTAGTTTTAGTCTGATTAATCTATTTTTAGAGGTAATTAAAAAAAGTGTAATTTTAGCAAGTGCAATTCATTAACACTGTGACAGATTTTAATTAAAACTAATTGTTTTTGGGCATGCAATTAAGATTCATTTGATGTTTATGAAAACAGGTAGTTTAAAGAAATTAATAATATTGCAGTAATATTTATTTATTGTTTGTTGAGCGTCCCAAACAATTCACAATTGATTTGTGTTATTTGTTTCATTGCATTCTAGGAAATGTTGCTTTTTACAAATAAAAACAAAACAAAATAAAGAGTATGATGACAAAGTTCAAACCGATTAAATTCTTATCGCACGAGAAGCTGAAACGTTAAAACAAAATTTTCGTAACAACAACAAAATCGCAAATACTGTATACTGTATATATATATTGCTTCCAGATTCACACACACTCACACACACATACAAGACGTATACGAAGATGCGAAAATGCAGCGGCGCCTGGTTCATCACCATCACATTATTCGTCCTCTGCGCGAAACAATTGGACGCCGCACCGCCGCAGCCTAATGCACGAAGCGTCACGTAAGTACTCATTTCACACGCATAACGCATCATAAAAGGTTTTAATAGCCAGCCGCATCCAGCCAGCCAGCCAGCCAGCAAAAGCAAAAAGCATTCCTGTCTGTGTGTGTGTTGTTATCTTCAAAGCGCCCGGCGCGCTTTTAAGAACTCAGAACAGATGATGATTGCGGATGGAAATAAACAAAAAACCATCTGTTAAATATGCGCGCCGGTCGCAGCTAAAAATAGAGCAAGCACTACGCCTTCATATTTATCCATCATACATAAAAGTGGCTTTTTTTAACGGTTCATTCAACCCTTAATCGTTCATTTGTAGGAATGAGGATATCAGAGATGCGATCCTCAGCCTGGTGCACATGTTGCGCTCGATCGAGGACAAGCTGGAGCGGCACGAGTTCCGCGAACGCGCCTTAGCCGACCACATCAAGAAGCAGTTCATCACCATCGATAAGCGAATTAAGCTGTTCGAACCGCTCAAGGGGACAATTTCGCGGCTGGATGAACGATTGGCACAGGTCGAGACTGTGCTGATTCAAAAGGACAACGACTCGATGCTGCTTGAAAAGCTCGATAAAGTCGATGCGAACATCGGGAAGATGCATGCATCGATTGAGGAACGACTGAAAGATTCGGCACCCACCAATGATAATAACAACAACAACAAAATCAACGACGGCTTTGTTGAGGAATTTAAAGATGTATTAAATGATGTTAAAAACGATGTTAAAGACGAGTTTAACAAAGGTATGTATTGTATGTATGAAAGAAACTTTTTGTATATTTCACCACGTTTTTATAATCACTAGTAGCTGTCACTTTGACAATTTTAATAACCTCAATTATCGTATATTTGCCACTTTGTTCATTAATGCAATGACATTATTACAAATACTTGGAAAAAGTTGGATGGAATGAGATTGATTTGGATTTATGTTTGCATAGTATAAAATTAATAAAAAATAGTTGGGAGGTATTTGATAGAAACACCAATAATATATCAATCACATGAGGTTATGAGACTAAATAATGTTTAGTTGCGATCGTTGCGATATTTTTCCTGTTAAATATAAAATTACCTGACCCGAACAGAGTGCCATTACTATTTTGGGATTCTAATAAGTGGTATTGAGAGGAAGTGAAATTCTAACCAATGTGAAATGGTACGAGAATGTTTTTATTATGAGATGGGATTGCAAATGAACTAAGTGTTGATATGGAAATTGTTATTAAATCCATGCACATCTCTAAAACTGACCAGCAACATGAGGAATTGACAAACTTGTGATAATAAAAACTACACCATTCATTATATTAACGCAATGCTTTTTCAGCATTCAAAGCTCAAACTACAAACCTTGAAGCGATCCAAACGACACTTGGTGCCATTAACACCACCCTCACCGATAACCACAACAACATAACCAATTCCATCCTGGACAAACACACCAATCTTACCAATGTGATCGAAAATATCCACGCGAATCACACCAATCGCACCGATACAATTCAAACGCAGCTGAAACAAATCGCCGCCAATCTCACCAATCTCAACAAGCTGGAAACGATTCTCATCCAGACCGGCGACGGTGTGATGGATAGCAAGCGGCGCATCGAGTACGGCATCCATCAGATTGTGCACGAAGTCACGCAGCTGGTGAAGACGCAGCACGAAAAGCTGAACGAGACGATTGAGCGACGCTTTGACGAATTCGAGCTGCAAGAGACGACGATGCTGAGTAATTTGAGCGATAAGATTAGCGTCGAGATCGATCAGGTGTGGCGGCAGATTGGTATCATGTACGGGGAGATGAAGGCGAGCGGCGATTTGTTGGTGAATTTGAAGTCGGAGAACGATCAGTACTTGAATGGAACGCGCGGCGTCATGGAGAATATGAAGGGCAAGGTATGACCACACTATTTTCAAGTATAATTTAAAATTATTTGCAACAAGAGCCACCAGAAACATTGCTATTGGATTTAAAAGATACTTAACTCGTTCAAATTATTAATTGTCATTAACTTAGACAATATTGTTCGATTCTACTTGATAATACGTCAACATTTTCGAAATGCTGGCATTTTACAATATATTAGTGACATTGGGCCGTTGCGGCATATAAAGGTTCACAATTTTTGGCGAGATATCTGCTCAAATTGCGCGACTAACCTATTTTTTGACTGCATGTTAATCACGAAATTTCCGGTATATATTTATCTAGAATTAGATAAGAATATTATGCGCGTGCCGGGAGCGTGGATTACCGCCTCAATATTATGCGGAAGATGTTTCAAGGTAAGCTTATCACTGTTTTCGATTTGATATATAGATTTTTCGTGGAATCATAATTACAAATATGTTATAACATAATTCTTAATTCGATTTCAATAATCTGAGGAATATTGCAACCAAACGGAACAAAACAAAACTTTTTTTAAAGGACGCGGATTGCAGGAATAAATACAAATACTCAACGAACATTGCTTGTGTTGCTTGATATGAAAACATTTGCACGATGAATCGCGATTTGTATCAATCTCCTTTTAGGTGGGCCAAATCACATCGCATGTGAGTGAGGTGGACGAGAACCTAAACTATCTACTGGGACGATTATCGCTCGTCACGCAGGACTTCAACCAGATCAAGACCGGCTTGGGCAAGGCGTTGGACGAGATTCGCAGCTCGTTCGTGGAGGTGCAGGAGAAGATTAAGGACTCGGGTCCCGGGCCGCACAAGATCGCCGAGTCAGACGAGGAGGGCGGCACCAAATAAGTAATAGTAGTATAACACAGGTTGACGAGATAGATATTCGGCCGGTACGTAATTTTTAAGTTGCATTTCGTTTTAATTTATATGCTTACATAATTTATTATCTGACACACGCGCGTTTCGAGGATGATTTTAAAAAACGCAAAAAGACAAAAACAAATCAGGCACAGGTTTTTTTATTTTCAATATTTTTTATTAATTTTTTTAATAATTTGTTTTTTATCATTTGTTTTATGCAAATTATGCGCCTAGGTACAATAATAATAATAATAATAATAATAATAATTCAATAAAGATGCGATTTTCTTTCTTTCTTGTTTAATTTATTTAAATCTATCATTGGTTTTTTCTTCATCATCATCATTCATCAATAATAAAACCCTTTAATAATTCAATGTTTTTTATACACTTTAAAGTTTTTTTTTGGTACTTAGTACTTACATTCAAGCGTCTTTAAAAATTCTTTCTTCGATATTTTTATTTATACGATTTTTGCCGGTTTGGAAAGAGAGAATTCTTAAAAACGATGCTTCTCATATTTCAATTAATTTCTTTTTAATAATAAAATAAACGAAAAAGTTCGCAGAAAATAATCAAAAAATTATTTACAACAGTGGCAGTGAAAAAACGTTTTTTCTCTTGTTTTTCTTCATCTTTACTTTCTGGGAATAATGTTTTTTAGGCAAAAATACAGCGTTCAAACTTTACTTTTTTTGAGATTGATGAAAAAGGACGGATGCAAATTAAGTTTTTATATATATATATACACAATACATATATATATATACATCTTTTTGCTACAAATTACAAAATTTTCGCATTTCACAATTTTTCTGCCACGTACATTATTCAATAAATCAATTATTATATATTTTTTTATAATCAATTTTCAAGCCGTATTTTTGCCACTATTATTTTAAAAGTTTGTTTTTCTTTTGGTTGAGTAGTTTATTTTTGTGTGTGTGTTGTGTTTTATTTTTGTTTCGTGTGTTTTACATCATCATGGGTTTTATTTGAAAAATCAATCGAATTAATTAAATTTTCTGTGTTTTGAACAACGGGCACACTCGAAAATTTAATTTTACACAATTTAATAAAAATTCAGCAAAAATTCCTACTACGTTTTTGTGCTTTGTTTTCTTTGAAATGAAAAAACAAAATGATAATTATCAACAACAAAATGTATTTTCATTTTTGTTTGAGATTTTCTTTAGGTGGTGTGAAATTTAACAATGTGCAAACATTTAAAAATTCACGTTTTTATCTTTCATATTTGACTCTTTTGGGTGAAATTGAAATTAATTAAATTAGAATTGAAATCGTTGTAATTTTTGCTCTAAAATATTGCTAATTCTTTGTATTTTTTTGATGGGTTAGGCTTAGGAAGGAGGGAAAGGGAGGGGGCGTTCAAGGAAGACGCACAACTATTTACAAACCCGTATAATTTATGCATTTTTTTGTTTTTAATTTTTGAAAATTTTTAATTCAATTTAATTTAGTGTTTATTTATTTACAATAATTTGCTCGCTTAATTCTGGCATAGAAAAACGTGTACAATTTTGGAAATTCGATTCGATTTAATTTTTTTTTATTTTGATTAATTAACGTTAGAAAAATTTAATTATTTATTTATTTTTTGTTAATTATTATTTGCTCTTATTGTCAATTACTGAAAGCTTAAAAAAATGAAACATTTTCGGTGGAAATGAGATTTGTTGCACATTTTTCTGACGTTAATCATTTCATAAAGTGTCTCAATTTCATACCAGAATCGTTTTTTATTTTTCTTTTATTTTTTAATCAAAAAATGCGCTTTTTATTTTTGTACGTTTTTCCCGCTTTGTGTTTCATCATGATTTTTCAATTTAACGTGATTGAAATATAGAATGTTGTTAAAAACTGGAAGAGAGTGAACTGAAATTTGTTGACAAAATATGAATGGAATGTTTAATTATTTCAACCATAGTTAAATTTTTGACTAGATAAATCATCGTGTGAAACAAACAGCGAGGAAATGCGTTTACGAAAAAATGAAAAAATAAAAATATTCCATTTTCATATATAAAAACTTAAAACAATACAATCGAGAGCTTCGAAGAGACAAAGCAACAATTTAATTTCTTTGTACATATTGTCATTATTAAATTTAATTAATATTCATCATCATCGTCATCATCATAAAGTCTCTGACACTAAAAATTCATAGTTTTATTTTAATTTGTAACATCATCAATTCAATTTGTGTTTGCGTTTGAATTCATTTGTTTTTTTTTGTTTGTTTTTTGTTAAAAGGTAATTGTGTGTGGATTTGTTTAAACTCGAGGCATTGCGCGTTCGTATGGCGAGTGAAACGCGCGCCGTCTAATGCTTAGACAGCGAATGCCCCGAGTTCCTTCCCTAACTGCTCGTACTGGCGATTGGTGATACGGGCGATAGAGGTGTACATGAGGCGGCCGCCTCGCGCAGGCAACCGTTCAGCGTGATGAGGAGCTTCCGCGAGCCGGCGTGATCACGATGCTCGCACAGCCAGACGCCCTGCCACGTGCCTAGGTTCAGCTTGCCTTCGGTGATTGGTATCGTGAGGGATGAGCCGAGAAAGCAAGCTTTTACGTGCGCAGGCTAAAATACAAATTGATCATCATTATTACTTATGTCGCGCTTACTAATCCACCTTGATTTGCATGCGAAACCATCAAGGTTTGTTTTTGTTATTAATCATTTACCATATCATCCGGGCCTTCGCAGGAATGTCTGTACGCTAAACCTTCCGGCACAATTTTATTCAACATCATTTCCATGTCGTCTCTCACATCTGGATCCCAACTTTCATTTAATGCTAGACTAGCTGATGTATGAAGTACTAAAACAAAAACAAATCCACATTTAAAATTAAATTGTTTCGATATAATTAAGCAAACAACTATATAACATACATATAACCTTAAATTTGCTTATTATATAATCTTCCCATATGGAATAGATAATTTTACTACATCGCAAATGAACTATGCTTTAATTATGATAGCGTTTAGCGTTCACGTTATCGAAATTCACTGCCTAATCGTTTTTCGAATAAAAATCGATTAAAATTTGAGGTTAGGTTTGATTAATTACAAGATCAAAGCCTCCCACAGTCAAGCGAAACATGAAAAAAATCATCTGAAAGCGTTCGGTCATAGCAGTAAACAAACGAGCAGCGTAAAATTAAGCAAAAAACATCGAAAATTGCTTAGCTTCCATAAAATTTTTACATAATTTTGCGAACATACTTTGTACATGACACAACCCCATCGCGAACTGTCCCAATTCCGGTATCTGTCGCAGGATCTCCTCGGTGACCAGATGCACGCCGCGATGTTGCGGCCTCAGATTAATCTTCTTCTGAAACCAGGCGGAATTCGTTTGTAGGATCTTCGCCGCCGTTGCCGTCCCCGTCATCGACGAAGAAGCCATGTTTGATTTGCTTTCAATGCTCGATTTTTCGTTTGTCGCCAGCTTGGAAACACTTTTTTTATTATTTTTATGTAACAAACAACACAATTTACACAACTGCTTAATGGTGGAGTTGTAATTATCATGAACGATACATTTCGTTTGATTTTTTTCTATTTTTTTTTGGCTATTTGTGAGTGTTGTTTCGGTTCGTCGAAATTATGACGAGTTGATGCAGTATCCTCCACGCATTGCTGCCAACTCCTCAATTGGAAATGCAAAGGCTTAACACTTTTGACAGCTTTAATTTAAACTAAAATTATTTAAGTTTACTAATATAAATTGTTGCTATGGTAGTAACTAAGAAAAATAAACATGCAATGTTTTAATAAAATTCTTATAGAGTTCTTACAGGTTTTGCTGTCAGTTTGAAGATGGCACTGTTCTATATCAATATCTGCTTTATCAACCAAGATCTGTCATTTGTTTTAATTGTCAAAATATATGCATCAAGATAACAGAGAAAATACTAAAACAATTTTGAAAGGGGTTTCTTTCAATTTTTAAACAATATCATACAACTACCGCACCCATTTCTGGCTAAAATATAATGAATTTTGATATTAAGGAGAAAACAGATATTGTTACATGGTATTTCACTGGTAACAGTTTAAGAACTGTTCGACGTTTATTCGCAGAAAAATATCCGGAACAGCGTGTACCGTGCACACGCACAATAAGTAGGCTTGTGGAACAATTTAAGAAGACGGGTTCGTTGGAAACCGAGCGGGCACGTCGCGTCGCACCTCCAAGGGTTTTAACGGAGGAGGTTAGATTGGACATTTTGTGCTGCATTGAAAATAATCCCAAGATGACACTGGAGCAGGTAGCGAAGGAATGCAATGTATCTCGATCATCAGTCTATAGAGTTTATAATACGAAACATAAAGTACCGAATGAGGAACTCATTCTAGGTAAATAATGATTTCATTCATCTTAATGATAGTAAGCTTTGTAAATATTGTACAACAAATATTGACAACTCCTTATATTCTCTTGTTTGTAAATGGCAATAATGTGCTTAAAAATAATATTACAAAAACTGCTGAACGATATTACAGCTTTATTAGTTTGAGGAAAAAGATTTATTATATAATCAACTAATTAATAGTTTGTATTTGCAGGTTTGTAGAAAGACGTGGAAGACTGACTTGAGCTAAGTTTTATTATTGTATTGTGAAGAAAGACTTATTACAGTAATTGGAGTTAAGAAAAACTTGCTGCATCTGCAAGACTGGCTTTCACCGACTCACATGAGAATTTGAATTAACATTTATTAAAAAATGTAATTATTTCAAATATTTATTGATACGTATAAGTTATTATATAACTTGGAACATTATCTAATATAATTTTTACTAAACAATTAAAGAACCCTACCATCACTTCATGTTGGCTATGTTTCCTCTTTGGTGTGCTCTTTGGTTCCAAAGGTTCTAGATTCGAGTGCAATGGATATAGATTGCTAGATGGCGTTTATCGCATGATTTTAAAATATAATATCTATAATATTTAGAGGAACGTGAAGATTAAGTAAACATTTTAAAACCCTTCGTGTATTAAGGCTTGGTTAAAGCTAATAGATTGCGGGTTGGAGTGTGTGATAATGTCGGTGCGAAAGTTTGGACCGTGTGATAATGCGACGTTCTTTCGAAAGTACTTAACCAATGCGCGTGACAAAGAGGCGGGTGACGAAAAGCTGAAAATTGCATTCGTGTCTCGAGTCAATGTGGCTCCATTGCCAGATGAATTGAATTCACCGGATCTGCCAACTATGATGTATCTAACTTGGACTGGATATGTACGCTATAAATTTTAACTGGTTAACTGTCTACAATCTATACTCAGCGGATATAACTATATATAATAGAGCCATTGAGGTCGTAAATAACAACGCATGGTATGGTTTGAAATCAAATTTAGGGGATGCCAGGGGTACGAATTACAAAAACCTAGCATACGTGTGCAAGAAAATCCTCCACAACCACCATCTGACGCAAATAATCTACAACCTTCTGGAGACGCAGTTAATCCGGACGTATTAGATTCAATTCAAAAATCAGTTGAAGTTAATTTAAAAATAAGCTTTTAATTTATGCTAGAATATATCACATTTACAGAAAGTTATAATACAGAACATTATATTATTATATATACAAAGTACAATAATGGCACAATTCGAATGTTTTCCCTTTCTTCAATCATCTCATACTTTGAAAACGAAACGAGTCTAAACCTCTCCTATTCATATAAAAATCACGCAAATATACAGTGGGAAGAAAAACAAAAGAAAATAGAATATAGAACATTTACACCAAGAACTATTGCAATAGGTAATAAACAATTAAAACACATTTTAGGGAGTTGTTTTAGCTTGCTCCGATCAGTCTTTTTCATACGCACGCACTAATCATTTACACGATATTCTCAGATGCCGGCCGAGAGTGATGTATTCGCGGTTTTCTCGTGTGCGAACTGCAATGCCTTCCCACCGAGTGTCGACTCGCCGTACTCAGCGTCGTGCTCACCGTTGACGCTAAATGTGAATGTTGCGTTTGTGGTATATACCTGTAATCAAAAACGAATTCATTTAGCAAATCAAATTACGACTTTTGTTAAGTGATTGACAGATTGGCAGAAACAATACGTTTATTAATCATGGTAAAGGTGTGGTAATAGAATTTTCATTAATATTTTTAGTAGTTATGCATTGATGGTTAGGACATTTCAATATGTAACCATCAATCATAGAATAACAGACGATAGATCAAAGTTGCAACAAAAATAATTCGAGTCGTAAAAGGTTTATTAGGTGCACTAAACTGTGTTAGGATTCGACAATAATAGAAACAAACAATTGTTTGAGCAGAATAGTAAATAATCGACTAGAAGAGAGTGTAAATATGCATATATCTATATAAACTATAATATTTATTCACATACCGAAGCGGTAGCGTTTGGCATTTGACAGCTTTGAACGGTTTCCTTGGTCCGCAACGCTTCAGCAATCCTTTCCACGCCTTCACCGTCTTCATCGACCACAGCCACAGCAGCGTACTCACCCCAATGAAGAACGACATCAAATACTTGAGCAGGTACACCCACACCGGCGGCTTATCTCTACCCTGCTGCCAGTCGGCGCGATTCTGATACTCGTAGCTGAGTATAGCGAGCGTGCATAAAATCGGAATCAAATATAGTGTCGCTAGCACGCCCAATACATCACTATCCTTTTTGCGCGTCGCGATTACCGTTTGCTGCTGGCTGGGATGTTTGTAGCTTGAATGTTGTAACGTTAGCATCTTCAAACAGCCGACGAGGAGGATAATCGTACCGAGGATGAGATAGATCGCTTGGGGAATTAGAACGAGCAGGAGGAATGTTGTGGTGTTCTTGTTGCCAACATAGCAAGTACCTAAAATGGTAAAGAGATTAAGTAAGTACAATTACTACGAAGCGATATTATCGATCTAATCATTACCTGTTAATTCATCAGCGGCGACATCTCGACGCACCAATGCAGCGACGGTCTGTGCGGCTGGCAGTCCCCAAGCGCACACGTGCAGCGTGGATGCGAGATTTCGCAGTCGCTCCGGCGACCAGCCGAGCGCTGCTTTTGCCAGCCACCACACGCACAACGACACCCACCTGCAAAAGCAAGCAAGAATTTGGCATTAGGTTTGTAATGAGCAAAAACATTCCGTTGTTGTTATTGTCTTTTATTGGCTTTTGAATACAATACGATCCCACCGCATTCCACGAAATGCAAACGCGCTGAGGGAAATAAACATGGTGATGATATCTCGACTCCGTAACACATACGCACAGAGAAATTATTTCATAGCTATTTTGGCAAGATAAAGAATTGAATGAAAAATTCGCATTATTTAAAAGGTGGAAAAAATAAACTGTCATGGTGGTAGTGTAATTGACAATTTAGAGCGTTGAAATTCCACGCATTGTTTGTGGGGCTTGTCCATTGTGAATTTCTATCTAATACTACAACAACACCAAACAAAAAACAAACAAACGTTGAAATCGAATAGTGAGTGTGAGTGAAATTGAGCGGCGCGCATTAATTTCACGCCGCTGATAACGGATTTTAATGAAATAATCCATCGCAATCATTGCGTTTATTAAACAACAACAAATATTTTCACGGCAATTAAAATTGCATCGTCGAGCCTGCCCGACACCACCTGAGCCAGCAGCCAGCAAACGACGAGAAGCGACCGATGAATGGAGCGGGATGCAAGAGGAGGATTGGTGTGGTTTGGTTGCTCGTTGGGTTCGTGGTGCGGTAAGCGCGCGTGCATTTTAAATTGCTCGAAGATTTACGATATGCTCGTTGTGTTTCCATTCTCTGCGCTTTCGTTCTGTTTCGTGTTGGCTGCTTGTCGATTTTAATAAGGATTGCTGTTTGCCGGTATGCATTGTTTTGCGTTTGTTGCGTTGCGAAGGGCCGGCACAATTCATTCGCTCCATTCTTAATTCAAATCGTATTTTATATTTATTTATATTGTATATGGACTGTTTTGCATAGAATGGCAATGGCTTGACCGAAATAACTTATCACAAATATCTACAATGGGG
Source organism: Adinopsis sp. GC000173 (assembly GCA_030264715.1). Taxonomy (NCBI): domain Eukaryota; kingdom Metazoa; phylum Arthropoda; class Insecta; order Coleoptera; family Staphylinidae; genus Adinopsis; species Adinopsis sp. GC000173. The sequence continues at coordinate 14,347 of JARJDW010013396.1, forward strand.
AGTAAATTTAATTAAAATCCAGGTTGGCACGTTTACGTTGGCGAAATAAATTTTTTGCCAGCGAACGAGCGCGCTTATCAAGATTTGTTTTGTCTCTGCGAGATTACATTGCACTATTCAATTTCGATGCAATAAAAAAGAAGTGTTTGGTTACACGCATGAACTTCATTCCAATCAACAAACGTTAAAATCACAAATCGTATCAAGTTTTTTCTTTGGATAATAGTGTTTTCTTTATGAAATGTTGAACAAATATATTATACTTCCATTTTTCTCATTCAAGATTTGAAATCAGTTTGTTTTTTGCGATAATGTAAACTCGCTCATAAATTGAAATTCCACTACGTCTAAATTTTTATTTGAATTTGATGCAATGTTTGGAATATGCACGATCTTCATTGCACTCAAGACACGTCAAAATTAAAAGCGTTTTTTGAATGTGGTTCATGAAATGTTAAATAAACATTTTCTTTTTTTCTTCTTTCGAAATTAGAAACTACAAAGCATGGCGCGTATAATTAGAAATTCCTGTAGTACAGTATCCTGATTAGGAAATAAATTTTTGCATGAGGGATGTGCACGAAGTTCAATGCAATCAACAAACGTCAAAATACAACCAAAGTGTTTGAATTTCATTGCAATCAACAAGCGTCAAAAGTTTATTATTAAATAGTAGTGTTTTCTTGATGAAATGTTAAATAAACATTTCCGTTTTTTCCTCGCCTTCTTTCGAGATTGGAAACAGGCTTGATTTTTGCAGTGTATAATTAGAAATTCCCATGGTACGTACTTACGTACAGCATCAGAGCGCGCGCATAATAAAAATTGATAACGAGCTGATTACGTTAAAGGTGCTCGGCCGTCGTTTCACATCCAACCCAACAACAAGTAGGTATTTTTATTTGCGTTAAAAATTACTACTCTGTCTACTAAAATATGATCGGTTATATTACACATCGTTAACAGGTTTTCTATCTGCATCTCAGTCTCGTCTCGTTTGGTTCTCGCACGCTGCTCGTTACCTTCTTCTGCGCGTTGAATAGTGTAGAGGTAATCTGTATGTTAAATGAGTTTCCAGTTTCGAAATTTTATATCTGTCTAGTTAAATGGATGCAGCGCATTTTCGGTGCGATGATGCGATCTCTTCTCGTTTTTATATATGCGTTGTTTGGAGCGCAGCATTAAAAACTCTCCTCCTGCTGCACCACCTCGTCGTTATTTTCATTATATTGTTCAATATTTAATCTGGACCGTTTACATCGCCTTCTCCAATTAAAACATACACACGTCGAATGTGAAAATAAACGCGTTTAAATATTTATTTACCGAAGCGATGTTTTTACACCGCAATGTACATTTTACAGATGCGCGTTTCGTTGTGTATGTGTATGTAGTATGTGTGTATAAATTGACTGCTTGTTTTTACTCTCGCATACAACATATGGATGGATGGATGCTGCCTGGTACGTTTATAATCATCGTGCGCACATACAGGATGTTGTAAAATTAACAATTACGATAATAAAACACAACACGCATGGTGTATGTGTATGTGTGTGTATTAATACTTGATTTTTCCAGCACGTTCGTTCGTTTCGATAATCAGCTTCGAAAATTGTTTGTTTGCTCAAGCTACAGCACAACAGGACGGGACGACGTGAAATCGGAGGGATAATTATTAATGATGATAATGATGATGATGATGGTTGATGTATAATGTACGATGGACGAGCGAGGAGGCAACAGCCGGCACCACTCTTAAAAATCGAAGAAGGAAAAATATATAGGTATAGTCGAACCGCCCACTGTTTACCCAAGATGATGGAGAGCGGAATGACGTTTTGGTTGTTGGTGCCCCGATGGATTTTTGTTGCACGCTAATGGGACGCGCTCACGAACTCTCGTATGTACTTATATCTATCTATCTATCAATACGGCTTTACAACAACCCAACCAGCGCGCATCTCAATTGCATTTACATCTCGAAGAGTCGAAATCAATCGGAGCGTTTGCCAGCGCCAGCATGACATTATTAATGGTTCGTTCGATCCTTTTCATTTCGTTTTTTTCTTCTTTTTCCTCTTCTCTTTCGTCTTCAACGTTTTGAAAAATGTGTTACAAAACTGGATGATGAATTGATGCCTTTTAACGTTTCGAATCGAATGGAATGTTAACAAGATCCCATTTTGCATTTTCGAATCTAAATACTTTATAATATATAGATTATGTTAATACACGCTCGTCAGATTTTTTATTATAGATTAGTCTAATCGTGTTTTCAAGCTGTTCCAACAAAAATGCAACACACACACACACACATAACGATAAGCATCACAATTTAATCAACTTTTTTCTTCATCATCATCATCATCCGCATCATTATTATTATTATTATTACCAAAGCGGAGTTTCCTTGTTAATCACGATTAATTGAATGATCGTGCCAGCCAGCATCAATTAAACACTCGGTGTGTTAATATTTTGTAGGTTGTAAATAATATAAGCGCAATAATATTTAAATCTGTTTAAATTTGTCAATTATTTTGTTAATTCTGATAATTTCTAGTGATTAACTTACTTCTTTTGTATTTGCATTAAATTTTTAAAGATGTTTCTTTATATGGGGCAAATTTTTAACTATTTCTTTCGATTTTTCTTTCATTTATCATTTTCCATCAAAAAGAACTGCATATATTATGAGAAATGTGAAAAAAGAAGTAAGTTAAAGCATCATCACATTGGAAAAAAGGTTGATAGCTAATTGTTTTAAAAAGATGTCAATTTGCGATTCTGGGATGAATAAAAAAAATTAATTAAATCAAACTCGACAAACGAGAAGAAAACATCTAATAAATTTAATAAATAAAGCAGTTTTTCTGGCCAATTAACCGTTTAATTTATCTTCGTTTTAGAAACGCTGAGCGCCCCGAAAATGAGAGAGAAGCAATAATTATAAACGAGCTTGTTCACGGGTGTAAATAAATAAAACGAGTTGTGAGTGGTGTTGTGTTGTGTGTGCTGGGCTCTTTCAAGAACGCTCCTTTACCCACACACACACACTCACATATACAAATCCAATACATAAATTATTAATATTTCTTTTCATGTAACGAGCGGATCTTAAATTAAAACGACCTGTCAGAGGCGAACGAAGGTGCCCCGCATACCACACAGGTATTTCAACTTTTTTTTCTTCATCTCCTCTCTACACATATTATAAGCTAGGCATATACAGTGATGATGTTATGATCTTACCATGCGTTGGCTGCCATTCCGAAATAGTAGATTAGAAGGAAGGCAAACGTGCAATTGACGTTGCCCAGGCCGTCTTCGCTGCGTATCTCGCCGTTGAGGTGGCATGTGGTCTGGGAACGGCCGGCGATGATGCGGATCGTCCAGCCGGCGCTCACGAAGCAATAGCAGAAGGCGAGAGACATGAGCGGACGGGCGCGTACTCTGCCGCCGCCAATGCAGAGGGTGAGCGTTGCTCCGATCGAGGATACAAGGCAGATCAGGGCCCATACCGTCACCCAAACCTAAAACCAAATCGGATTGATAAAGGAGACGGTTTTTTTAGAAATAACTACGTTGTGTAGTCTGTATGTTTGATGTATTGCAATCGAGCAAATAGCACAGCTTTGAAGAGGCATTGTGGGTGACACTTTTCAAAGTCTAAGAATGTCACCACAATGGTTGTCAAAGTGACAACGAGGATATACATGGGATTATGGACGAAAAGGTGTGATGTCAGTTTAAGATTGGTACAAGCTGACTGGTTCCAAATCCAAACCACAGACGAGGTAAAAAAATGTATTTATCTCGTCTGTGATCCAAACAAACTTCTGTCACTTTGACTTTTCAGAAGAAATTGTTACATTTACGATTTGCTAATTCTTATTTGCTTTAGTCAATAAACTTTAGAGTTTCTATTTGGATTTAGATAAGAGAAGCAGGTAATTGCTTTATCATAATTAAAGCATTATTCATTAATTGAATTACATATGTGTATATGTGACATTTTTTTGTTTTTCAGTCATATGATATCACGACTTTTCTTTCCTTTACATATTAAATTTCCATTTCATTTAAATTCAAACATATATTAATATTGTTCATTGGCTGATTATAAATTTAAAAATGTATATCGGGAAGAAGTGTGTTGATGTGCCGAAGCGCAAGATTCTCATCAAATTTCATATGAAATTTGAGTTGGAATCAAAATAAACGTCGAATGAAATCAATCTTTGAAATTAATATTTAGTGATGTGTAGTAACTGTTATTTTTAAATACTACTACTATTACTACTATTACTAGTGATGTGTCGTTATTTACCATTAAATTGTCATATTGTATAATTTGTACTTTTGCGTGGAATTAACTTGTAAAAATGAGTTGGTATGGTCAAAGAAGATTTTCACTAAGCAATATCAACCAAACACAGTTTATAATAAGTTACTCTAGTAGAGTAAATTTCCAAAATAGTTAAAATTCATTTAATTTCCCATTAGGTTTCGAAAATATTTATTTTATTTGATAGGCATTTTGTTCAGCTTTTAATGGTCATTAAAGTTCTACGCCAATATGCAATTGGGCAAATAATTATTAGAATATGTTCCACAATTACAAAAGTACACAGTTTCTAGTAGGTAGTAGTACAATCCGAATTATTCTGGTAGGATGTAAAATTTCAATCAAGCCATATTTTAATTGATTTCTTTGTAAATATTTAGATTGATGGATATTACATTGAATTTGTGAAATTCGCTGAAATTCAATATATTTAGATAATATAAATTCATAATTTTTGCATAAAATTGAGTTGAAATACGTCATAGTTGTAAACGTACTAGGAGGGCAGAATTGGTAATTGCGTAATCAATGCTGTTTAACATAGCTTTTAATTGAAAGCCTAGTTTTTGTGGTACACTATGATTTCAAACGAGCCAAATTTTAATTGATTTCTTTGTAAATATTTAGTTTGATTACGTTCAACTTTAAATATTCACTGAAATTCTACAATTCGTTTGTTCTTAGACTGAAATTGTGTGCTTGTGTGATGATGCATGCATACCTCTGCGAATTTCTTATCGGCGGCGTCAAATAGGAAGTCATCGGCGCAAATCGGCACGCACACATCCGAATCGACGTTGCGCCGAAACGTTGGCGGACAATCGTGCTCGCCGCCACCGTTCGCCCCATTCTGATCCAAATTGGGGACCTTTTCGATTTGGACATCGCGCGGTCCCTCCATACACATATGCACATGATTATTCTCCTTGGGGAATTGGGCACAATCGAGCGCTTCCGGCCAATGGAACCCGAAACTCTGCAGCACCGGAAAGCAGCGCGACTGTACACTTTCGCAAAGTCCCCGACACGGCCCTATCGGATTCGCCACCTTATCCGTACACATGGGCACGTACACCGAACAGAGGAACAATTTCAGCTGCGAGCTGCAGCCGAATTGGATTAGCGGCGAGAACGTGGTGAGATAGTATTCCGCTTCTTGTTGCAGCTCATTACCGCCGAGATTCGGCATCGCCGTCATGTTGTAGCCCAGGCCGCGGCACAGTTCGATGCGAATCGGTTCGCAAACGCGCGTCGAAGGTTCACACACAACAACAACATGTTCATTTATCACAAATACGAAATATAGTAGTAATAATAAACGCGTCACCATCGACATCTTGTCGATGTGTTGATGATTTTGAGGTTAGCGAGGAGGAGGCTGCGAGAGAGCGCGCGCTCATTAAGAACCGTTAAGCTCGAATGGCTGATGCATTCTGAGCACAGAATGAGCTTGTTTGTGGTGTTCGTGTGTGCTTGCCTGCTTGCCTGCTTGCTTGTTGTTCCTCCTTCAACGAGAAGGTGAGCGCAACGCAGTCGGGGCTTCGGTACCTTTTTTTCTTTCTTTCCTTCTTTCTTTCTTTATTGCCTGCCGGCCGAGTCTAAACGAATCGAACTCAAAACCGCTTTGTTTCAGCACACACTTAAAATTTTAGCAATATTTCACTGAAAGTCACTTAAATCTTAAGCTATTTTAATCATTGTCAATTAATTGAGTATTTTCATTGACATTTCTCAGTGTTGTGTTTACATTCTAGTTATAACAAGATTTCCATCTAATATTTATGCATATGTAGATTTTTAAAAGTGGAAATCGTACTTCCATTCGTTGCCAATCAAATCGCTTTGTTCCAGTAGCACATACTTTAAATTTTAGCAATATCCAAGCCACTTAAAGTTTAAGCTTTAATTATACATTAATTTATAATTTATTTACATTTCTTATTGTTGTTAATTAGAGGCTAGACGTTTAATCTATTCCAATCGATTCTAAACGATTCAAACTCAAAATTGCTTCATCTTAGCATACATTTTAAAATTTTAGCAATGTTTTAGTCAAAGTTGCTTAAACTTTAAGCCATTTGTGCAATTTAACAACATTAATTCAATTTATTATAATTGTATGTGGATTTTTTGCAATATCTTTCTGAAAATCGTTTAAGCCTTAAGCTACTTGCGCAATTTATTTCAGCATTAATTATTATTGACATTTCTTATAGCTGTTAATTAAGAAATGATAATGTGTGTACATTGTATTTAAGACGATTCCCATCGAATTCATAGTAATCTCATACTCTATGTAGATTTCTAAGGGTGAAAATCGTATTGCCATGACCGACCGACCGACCGATGTCTTCGTTACCTTGTCTACTTAACGAAAAGGAATGCGCGCACGAAGAAGAAATGCATCCGATCGTTGACGAGCCGCAACGAGCCACGATTATTTATAATGAGCTTGCTGCCTTTTTAAGCCGCATCTCTCTCCGAATGGATGATGGCCTGACTGCGCTGCGGACAACAACAAGCCAGAAAAAGAAGAAAAGAAAGAAGAAGAAGAAGAGAAATAATGTATAATAATGCGCCGAGCGAGAAGAGATGCAAAGCGCGAAGAGTTCGAGAAAGGGCGATGTTGTGTTGCCGCTTGAAGAAAACAAACAAGCTGGGCTTCGGCCAGCAGCAGGAGTAGAGTGGTCTTTATTTTTTTTCTTTCTTTTTTTTGGGGCGTAGTGTGATGGCTGGAATGCTTTTTCTACACGTGTTGATTGAATTCCACATTTTTTTCTCTTCTTTCGTTTTGCGCTCCTCCGAAAAACAAACACGACGAATGTGCGTTACCTCGAAATTATTAAGAAATTAACGATGATGATTGGTGTAGCTGTAGCATTTCAGCGATTTCAGGAATTTCAAGCGCAATATAATCATCATCGATTGCTTGATTTTAAATCAATTAAATGCAATAAAATAGCTGGCGTTGGAAATGTCATCAATGTCAAAATGCAATACGCACAGTGCACACTACATACATATATAATTGAAGCCATCAACGTGAATTAGTTTAGTGATGCTGTAAGTAATTTTGTAATTCCTTTAACCGAGCGGCGATATTAATTTAAAGCAGAAAACAAACAGACCATTTAAATCTAAACATTAGCATATAATGCAGCGCTAACCATCCGAGGCGAACAAGTTCGAGATACAAACAACAACAAAAAATAAAGGAACGAAAACGAGCGCGGCGCGGTGATGGGGTTTTTCTATATATATATACTATATATATATTGTATGTGTGTACGAGAGTACATACACATCGATTTTCCTCCCTGATAAAATAAATAACGTGATTAACGAAACTCGTTAAGATGTCTGTTATTATAACTTTGCTGACACTCAAATTATATGTTCGAGAAATAACGAACGTAAACGCCCCAGATGCCTTCGAGCATTTCAACCCAAAACGAGAAACATGGTATAAGAAAAAAAAAACAACAACGATCGAGGCATGAACGATCTCTTGTATATGTATGTTATGTATATGCACTTTACCGTGCTCTCTCGCATTTGATGCAAAAACGCATAACCAGCATTTACTTGTTGAACCTACACGTATATGTATACTGAAACGCAACGCGTATTAAATAATTAAAATTGGAAATATTTCTTTCTTTTGTATTGTGTGTGTATACATGGGGGAAAGACCACACAGATTTTCTTAATTTAATCTTAATGTCGACATTGTTACCGTGGGCTATTTGCTTAGATATACTCCATGAAAATTGATTGCATTACGAAATATAGTTTTATTATTTATTGTAAACGGAAATTAATTATAAATGCATTATGCGTCGATTAAGCAATATTGGCGCGCGAACATATAATATATAATACTGACAACACTATTTTATTCCCAATTGGGCATTACTCGAATTCCTTGCGTCGCTGCAAGAATTGCACGGCTTTTTGCTGCAGCGCCGTTTTGCGGCCGTTCTTCATCTTGCCGGACTTTTTCACCGCTAAATACCAGCCTTGGTACGCGTACTGGCGCGATAGGTACGTCACATAGAAACCCTTTACGCTTTCGATGAAGATTGTGTTCTCTTGCTGATAGCTTGGCTGTAAAGACTGAAAATTAATTGAAATTCAACAATTTGCGGTTGCTTTCTACTCTATTAAAACTAGCAATACAAAAACACTTTTTGAAAAACCTTTTTAAATTTTACAATTGTCGTGGCATTTTTTCTCAGATTTAAAAACACATTTCTTCAGAGGTTTATTAAGGAACAGTGTAGAGAGCGAGCTTAAAACATTCAGACTGCGATTTAACATGATTTGGTTTACGGAATCAGTAAAATATTTTAAAACATTTTAGTTCTGAAGATATTACAAATCGAAATATGTTAAATCGCACATTTTGACTTTTTTATATAGTACAACTGGACTCGTATTAAGACTATAGGTGAGTCAAATAAGTTCAGATAATATAAAAATTAAAAATAACAACAATGTGGCTGTATTCACAATAATCGCATTTTTGCGAATACGGCCATAACCACTCATCGAGTGTGTCATCGAAAATGTTTCCCTAAAATTAAATAAATATGGATTAATGTTAAACAACTATAAAGAATGATACAATCAGTTGTCGGAATGCATGAGAGTTACATTCTTACTCACGATGACGTACTTTATAAGCGTTTATGTTTATTATCGCAATCCGTAAAAATGCGAATAATGCGAAAGCAGACTAAATCATAAACATAATTCTTATTCGCGATTATGTGTTATACTCTATGAACAAGCACCACGCTTATTGTACGCTTTTGGCCATTTAATTTGAAAATTTTTGTAATCGAATCTCAAGTATTTCTGTATTCCTAGTGTAAATGAATCTTTTATGTCATGTTTTAGATTAATATGAAAAGCAATATGAAGAAACATACTTCAGCATAAATACGTCCTTTCTCATTCATCGCCACATATAAGTTGGTTAATAGCCCTTTGATGCGTAAATGGCCCGGATATCCAGCGTTGATTAATTCCACATGCGCTGCAAAACAACGCATTTTATTTATTCTATACAGTACAAACAATTGAGGTTAGAACAAAAAAAATGCATATATATATATGTTAGTTAACTTACTATGCAAATCTGTTTTATCCATTGTTCCTCTCACTCTACCGTCCGGGTAGATTGCCAAGAAATGTTTGGTGCGACAATACATTTGCATGCGATTGCCGTAGATCGGGCTCGTGTTTGGGTTGCCATAGAAGTTTTGATACTTTGCTGCTGGCGGCTGATAATCGCAGCTCCTTTAAAGCAAGCAACAATAATTAAACATGCCACTTTTATATTAATTGCATACCGTTTAGCACGTTGTTGTAATGCGAGTGTAGTACCATCGATCTCATCGTCGCTGTCCTCGCTGGTGCTGCTCGAATCGTCGTAATGCGCCATGATTATGAATCGAAGCACTATTTTCTAATTCTAATTGGGAATGCATGCGTTCTCATATTGATGCTAAATTTAGCGACCCGATACACTGAATGTTTATTTTCATTCGGAAATTATTCCGACAGTGTATTTCCTCGTTGAATAAAAAACGCGCTGTATTCAATTGCATAACATTTATAATATATGTATATTTTGCATCAAAATTCAACAAAAAAAATAAATCTTTTTTTTTGAATCGTTACCAATTTCATAATCAACAACAAATTAAACTTAAAAGTAGTAGTAGTTGTAGTAATAACATAGCATAAATAATTACATCATTCTTGGAATTATTTTTGGAGGTTGACAAATATAGTTTCCAGTTCGAGTTTGTAGTTGCTGTGAATAACAAATCGATAAACTCTCTGTATCATATATATTTCTTAGCAAAATTTCTTTCTTTAAATTTATTTGGTTTAAAATTTGTATTTACAAAAAATTAAAATAGTTAAAAACGTTTTGCCATATCACATTGATCGTAGTCTTAAAAGTAAATATCTACTCTGTATATCAGTTACGTATATCAATTAAACTTAGTTTATATGAATGTAGGCGGCAACGAATACGCGCAGTATCCGATTCAGATTCTCGACGGTGTTCATATCGATGATTTGTCGATTGTCGCGCGCTGTATGCCACACATCGGGGAATTGGCTCGGAATCAGGTGGAGAATGGGTACGCCGCGACGCATGAACGGCACGTGATCGTCGGCGACGAATGAACCGCGCGAGAACATCTGGAAGTATTTCTGCTGGTAGTTCGGTGAGTAGTTTATCAGCAAGCCAAGGTCGGATAGCTTATCCTCCGCCTCGGAAAGTTGACGATATCTGAATAACAATACATTAAACAATAATTAGTTTCAAATTATATCACCATTTTAAATATATGCCAACTCACAGTGAGTCCGTATTTGAAAAGTAGCTAAAAAAGACGGGGTCTGGTGTTCCGATCAAGTCTAGCAATACGAACACATCCAAACGGTCCAGCCTATTTACATTACCACCGTAGCTGCTTGATTCCACTTGTCGATGCCATTTGTTAGCCAAATGTCGAGCGCCGTAAATAGAATCAGTGTCAGTCCATTGATGGAACGCCTCCTCTCCATCCAAAAACAAGAGCATCAAACTTAATTGCTCATCTTTGATATCACTCAATTTATCTTTGAGTGTTTTCGCTATGTTTAGTAGCATAGCACATGGTACCGCTGAGTCAGTAGCACCTAAAAATAGACAATTATTAGCACTTTCTCCTTTTGAAGCAAATACACAGATCTGTGTAACCTAAAAACTCAATGTTTTTGAAGTACTTGCTGTCGTAATGGCAAGCCAGCACCAGATACCTTTCAGCATCTGGATTCAATCTCCCTATGATGTTCCTAAATTGTAGATTACCAAACTTCGGTACCTTCTGCTTGAACACATTCTCTTCCACATCAAAACCGTATTTCTTCAGCTCATTGCTGATATATTCGCCAACATATGTGTGATTCTCGGTTCCAACTACGCGCGGTATTAAAATATGGTCCAATATTTCATCGATATGTTGGACATCGCTGAGACCGGCCAATTCACGCACAGTGGCATCGTTCAATTCACGTAAATTGTGTGCCGACTGAGAATCGAAAACAAAAAAAAATGTTTAATTCTAATTAAATAAATTATCAGAGCAAAACTTACACGTAATTGTTTGAATTCGAGCTGGTAGCTGCTGGTTATTGCAAATAACAATATTATTAGTTGGTGTAACATATTGTAAACGTATTATCACATCAATAAATTGTGTGCGATGTTGTGAATTTTCTTGTTGTTAATACATTCAAGGTTTTTATACTGGGTTAACTCCCACTCACATATTCAATTTTCATCTATAAAAATTGCTGTTTTTGTGCTGAATCCACATCACACCTCATTAGCATTTATTGATCTTTATGCACTGAATGCCATATTGCATATTATTTATGGATTTTCCATAAAATGAGCAACATAATTGGATTGTTTTCGTAAATAAAGCACCTTCAACGAATTGAGGTTAAATTTAATTTTAATTAATTAAATATTTAATTGTATATTATTTATTTGTTGCAACGTTTAGAATTAAATGCTAATTCATTAATTAATCAACTTCAAAGTTAAAAGGCTATTTAAAATTATTTAAAAAATTTTAATGCGCTCCATACGTAAGTCGGAACTTGAATTTTTAGCAAATGTACTAATTTAGGACGATTGAAACAGTACATCTGTCAAATCATACTGATGAGAATTTGTAGGTTATTTTATCCGTCAAATATGAAATTCGATTAATTTATTGAAAAATGGCTTTCTTGGAGGTAATTTCCACTAATCAAATCATCAATAAGCGTTAATTGATTGCTATTATTTACTTACAGTGGAGGAAATTCAATTTTTTTGAGCTAAACAAGGGCGTAGATGATGGAAAGTTGGCGCAAGAATTTACTGTAATAACATAATTATTATACGATTAATGATGCCATTCTTACTATATATGCGAATCTTTTAGGGTAACAATATTAGTTTAGCAACAAGCGGCAATCATTATTTGGTGTTTGGTGATAATGCCGGTCAGATTCATATGGTCAGCCGATCGTGGCACGTATCCACATTTCGAGCGTACGAACTCAACTTGGTGTTGGCGCAACAGCTTCGCAACTCGTCCCTTCTTATCACCATTGGAGTACGTAATCACTGCGATACGTCAACTAATTAAAAACCTCATTTGTTTGTTCGTTGAAGGAAGATGAGCCAGGTGTCAGTTCGCTGATTAAAGTCTGGGATACAGGCCGGATTGGAAAGAATGGAGTGCCATTTTGTACGCGAATCACGCGTGCTATTTCAAATAGAAATTTACAAGCTAGTACGCTGCGAGTGCATGACAATTTACAAATTATGGCTGTCGGTTTTGAAGATGGCACGCTGTTATTGTTTCGCGGCGATGTGACACGCGAACGTGGCTCGCGACAGAAAGTACTGCGCGAGGCGAGTTCTGCCATAACAGGATTAGCGTTTAAGTCATCTGCCAATTCGATATTATTATTTGTTAGCACCGAAAACTCGATTTATATTTATAATATTACGCATAAAGATAAGGAAGTGATGGTGCGTATCACCTGATCAAATTCAGGCATAATATTAATATTGATTTAATTGCAGTCGTTGTTGGATAATAGCGGTTGCAGTAAGAATTGTAGCATATTAGCCGAATCTTTGCAGGAAAGCCATTTTATGGTAGCTAGAAATGATGTAAGCTGACACATCCTTTATTCAATCATTATTATATAGTTATTTGATTGTATTAGGCAATATACTGCTATAACTCGGATGGAAGAGGTCCATGTTATGCAGTCGACGGTGAAAAGGTGATGCTACAATGGTTCCGTAGTTATTTAATTATCGTATCGAAATCCACTAAACTGATTGCCACCACACCAACATCCAGTGAAACGACGGAAAACGGCCATCTCATAACCGTGCTTGACATCCAAAACAAATTCATCGTCTTTTCGGCGGTGTTGGATGAAATCAAGGCTGTGCTAAACGAATGGGGTGGTTTCTACATCATCGACCAGCAGAACAACATCTACCACTTGAATGAGAAAGATCTACAATCGAAACTATCGCTTCTATTCAAGAAGAATCTATATGATATTGCCATACGCATCGCCAAATCGCAACAATACGATTCGGATGGGTTGATCGATATATTTCGCCAGTACGGTGATCATTTATATGCGAAAGGTGATCATCAAGGCGCGATTGATCAGTATGTGAAGACGATCGGTAAGCTGGAGCCGAGCTATGTGATACGCAAATTTATGGACTCGAAGCATATTGATAAACTTACATTATATCTGCAAGCGTTACATAAGCAGGGACACGCCACCGTCGATCACACAACGTTACTACTGAATTGCTTTACGAAATTAAATAAAACGGATAGTTTGAAGGAGTTTGTGTTGCAAAAAGACGGCGAGTTGAATTTCGATATTGAGATTGCAATTAAAGTATGTCGGCAGAGTAGTCCCGATGAAGCGCTACTAATCGCCAAGAAGAATGAAAAACACGATTGGTATATTAAGCTACTACTCGAAGACCATAAGAAGTACTTTGAAATTATCGATTACATACTCGGTCTTGACTTTGATAATGCTGAAGTGTATATGAAAAAGTATGGGGCGATACTACTCCAACATGCACCGTACGAAGCTACGCAATTGCTGAAAAAGCTTTGCACGAATTTTGCAAACACTGTCGAACCGCAACGTGCTGATCCAGAGGATTTTATCCATCTATTCCTCAACAACTCATCTCGTTTGGTTGAATTCCTCGACTATCTAATCAAGCAAGAATGTACATTGAGTGCGCCCGTTTACGATACACTACTTGAACACTACCTGCACGTATGGAAAGAGGCGCAGGAGGATGGGTTGGAGAAGGCGTCATCCGCTCAAAAAACGCTTAAACTATTACAGAATCCGGATATTCGCTACGACAAACATCAGGCGTTGGTTGTATGTCACATGAACGGCTTCAGCGATGGTATATTGTATTTGTACGAGGAGCAAAAGTTGTATCAGCAAATTCTACGGTATCACATGAGTAGGGGCGATGCGGTCGCTGCGTTGTCGTGTTGCAAGCGATTTGGACATCAGGAACCTACCCTATGGGTCCAAGCATTATGGTCTTGCATTCGAAGCGGTGATGATTCGTTTAAAGACTTTCTTCCCGAGGTAAATTCGTGCATGTCCTGAAAAAGCTTTGATAAGTTTTTCGCTTTTTGTAATTTTTTTACTTTTAATTTTTTTTGTTTGAATTTTGATTCAAACCAAATTGATTATTATTACTTATTTCAGATACTACAAGTAATCGCCAAAGAACGTTTATTATCGCCGCAAATAATTATTGAAGCGCTTGGTACAGGCAGCGCAAAAATTAGTCTCGAAGACATTAAGCCGTATCTGTTCAATGAGTTCAATAAAGAGCGCGAGATTATCAATAACGATCGCGAATTAACAACCAAATATCGTAAAGACACCGATAAGCTAAAAGCAACGCTGGAGACGTTGAAAAACAATCCAATTACGTTTCATGGGTCGCGATGTGCCGCCTGCAACCACACGCTGGAATTACCAAGTCTACATTTCCTTTGCCAGCACAGCTACCATCAACACTGCTTCACTAGTTACTCGGAGAATGAGAGTGAATGCTTAGCCTGCCAGCCGGAGAATAAGAAATTGCTTGAGTTGCTAAAAGCACGCGAAAATAATAAAGATTTGAATGAGACGTTTCACTCACAGCTTGAAAAGGTCACGGATGGTTTCAGTCTCGCCGCGGAATATTTCGGCCGCGGTGTGTTTAATACAATCAAGGTGATTACCGATAAGCCAGTGATCAACAGCGAGAAGGAGCAGTTGGTGGTGAAAAAGACGCCGGCGGAGGTGAGTAATAAACAGGTAGCACCGACGTATGGATTAGGAGCGGAGGCGCGTCTACGACAGGTGGAGAATAAACGTAGCACGCCATCGATCATTCCAGTCAGCGAGGGTAGGATACGTTTGCAGGAGCAACGTATCAGTTCCTCGTTGGAGGCGAATATTACATTACCAAAGAGCGTCGACAGCGGAAAAAGTGGGCCGCAAAAGATGGCGACGAATTCGTTTAAGGATTACGACGAATCAAAGAATCCGTTTAGTGATGATGGTAATCCGTTTGGCGAGGATGAAGATGATGATTACGATAAAAATTTGAATCCATTTTACACATGAAGCTATTTACATTAGTACTTTTTCTATAATTTATTTAGGATATAAGAATATATTTAAAAAGGAAAATAATTATTGCTAAAAAGTTACATACTTTGTTATTGCTTTTTAGAAAATTTATTCAAAAATATGGTATTTTTTTGTAACCGTTTAGATCTTATTGAAAGCAGCAATGTCAACGGACTGGACAAAATCTTCGAATTCTTGAATCTTTTCCACCAACAAATCAACGGACACTTTTTCATCTTCGACGACACACATAATTTGCAACTTATTAATGCCGTATCCTACTGGTACCAGCTTGGAGGCGCCCCAAACGAGACCGTCCATTTCGATAGTACGCACTTGTTTCTCCATATCCTTCATGTTGGTTTCGTCGTCCCATGGTTTAACGTCCAGCACGATGCTACTCTTCGCAATCAACGCCGGCTTCTTACCCTTCTTCTCTGCGTAGGCTTTGAGTCGTTCCTCGCGCACACGTGCCGCTTCCGCATCTTCCTCCTCATCGGATCCAAATAGATCGACATCATCATCATCATCGGCGGCGTCGCCTTTGGCAGCTGCTGGAGCCGTGGTGGTTGTGCCTGCTTTTAGTGGGCATGCTGCTGCAGCGAATTTGTTGCGCTCATCATTTGAGAACGATTTAATATGGTTGTACCAACGGAGTACGTTTTGTAAGGAAGCTGCTGGGGCCTTTCCCATCGCGTTGAATGTTTGAACATCAGCTTGACTTGGTGTATATCTGCCGATAGATAAATCTTTATAGGTTAAGGTTTCTTACTGACTGAAATATTGCTTACCCGTTAATGTAGCTTTTATCTTCCAGGAAGTTGTTCAGTTCCTTCAGACCTTTCTCAGTTTTTACGTCACCAAAAGCCATTATTAAGGATTTAATTTATTTTTAATCTAAGCAGGCAGAGCTCCAACTGTGGATGTATCGGAAAAGGAAGTGACAGATTTTGTGCTGTCACCAGTCACCGTTAGCGGAGAATTTAAGCACTAATATATAAATCGCGCGAAATTAATCAAATTCAAATTTCTTTTCAATAATTATGTTTTTATACCGAATTTTTCACGTTGATTGATTGCTCTAAAATTTTTATAAATTTGCAAAATATTATTAAATGAGTTTAAAACAGTTTTATAACCGTTTGTATTTGTGCAGATGTCGTTGGATGGTACGGATGGTACATTTGTTCATTTAATTTACTTGTCTCACATTAGTTTTTTTATTTTTTTACTAAGTTATTTCAAACAACTACTGCTTAAAACTTTATATGGCATCATTACTGGATGTTATTGTTTCTCCATCTCTGGTTTTCATAGGTGCCGACACGCGCATTATACAATTAAACACGTGCAATCATGAGGATTTGCTGAGTGATATAGTATATCTGACAAGATTTGGAATTATTAATGGTATATGTGTTCAAAAATCTATACATTTTAATTGAAATTGCTAAATCTATTATTATTATTTTTCAAATTTTGCCATAGAGTAACGAAGTGATTTTGCACTAAACTTACGGCCATCTTGCCACTATTAGCTCAACTAACAAGTTCATACATTTTAACGCTAGAGGCGCTTTTAAATGTGCGTCGAACTTAACCTCCGTTTGTATTTATTTACTACGATGATTAAGAATATTAATAAAAATATTATCGGTTTTATGACACTATAAACTCACTCAAGATATGTGTGTACATTAATTACAGTTGCAACAATTAGCCAACATGTTGTTGAGCAAGAAAGATATGGAGATGAAAATTTGGTGGATATTGTGCTGTTAATCTAGTAGCCGGATAAATACATGGTAACTAATTAATTTCTTTATTTAATAATTCGAAATATAAGATGATTAAACGTAAACATAATCGCCAGATCCTTCGGGAATTGTTTCATTATTATTATATTCATCATCATCATCATGATTTTGTTCGTTTTCATTACTAGTCCATGTTGTGAATATTGGTCCCACCGTTGATAATTCCATATCTTTACTTACTTCTTCCACACTTTGCGTAGTGGATGGAACAGCGGTTGTATTTGCACCGTTATGAACTGTTGTAACGTAGTACATTGCCGGTTTGCAGATCTTGTGATAGGGATAGCAGTAATCCACGCAACATTTGAAATTCAATGGACAACTCTGATCAGATTGACACGATAACTGTTGCAAGGAGTAGTAACGTAGAATGTTGTAGTTGAACAAGCAACTGTGTGGACATGAGCCCTGCTTCTCTAATTAATTACCAATGAAATGAATGAATTGTGTCTATTTCTACATTGTATTTCTATTTGTATTATTTTCCTTATTTGTCTAAGTACTCTTATTCTCTGTAACTTTTTTATCTAACTGGTTTTAACTTTTATAATTCTGAAGTCATCATCAGAAATGTTTATTTAGTATTAATAAATTCTAGAATGTTTGTTGTGTTATATGTAAACATTTCTTGGTGAAGTCACTTGGTTTGTTGATGCTGCCCGCAAAGGCGAAATATATCGAACAGTTATGTTTATTATTTTTTTATATTTTTGTGCACCCACCAAATATCCTTCACAAGAAACATTTATTTTGTTTTGTATTTAGGATATTGAGTTGTGTGTAGTTGCATCTTCACCCAAACTACCAATGATTAAAAGTCGAATCCAGAAATATGAGTATGCAAATAAGGAAAATGATATTAATTAATATTTGTTTGAGATGTTTTACTAAATACCTTTATAGTCACAGCAGCTCAACACAATCTGATTGTAGTATGTTTTATAGCAATACCGTTGGCATGGCTGATAGAACCTGCATTCGTAGCAGTATGATGTAACAAAGCGACACTGTCCCAGGACGAGAATTAAGAGGAAGACAGCGACGACCTTCATCTCGAAAAATTCGACACGCAAATGCGAAATACCAATTGGTATTTTATCTTATTTGCTGATAACGAATGAATGATTTCATCGCCACCACTCCTTGCTATATAGGTAAGTAAATTAAAAAGAAATATTGTCGATATTATATTTGAATTATGATTTTATTGACGCAAAAAACAATATTTTACAGCGCTTTGTTTTCTTTTATTTGAATGGAGGTGGTACGACCTCCTCATCGTCGCCGCCATCGTAGATCGGTGGTGGTGGTGTCGTTGTCGTCAGCTTCACCGTCACTATATCAGGATTTTCGGGGGTGCGTGTCACGACGATGGCTGGAAGGGTTGCTTCAAGTTCTGGCCCATTTGCAGCAGCGGTTGGAATTTCATTGATTCTAGTTGTTGTTGTAGGCCTAGATGTAGTACTAGGTTTCGTTGTGGTGGTATCGCCTCGCACAATCGGTTTGCAAATCTTATGGGACATATAGCAGGGATCTTGGCAGCATTTATAATTCACCGGGCAACCACTATCCATCTCACATTTGATTCCACTCAAGTCGTAACAATCTTTATCGAATATGCAGTTTGTAGGACATGCTCCTTCTCTTTCTGCAAGAAATTTTGATTATTATTACGCTTTGTACTTATATAATTTTATAATAAACTTAAATACCTTGGTAATTGGTGCAACCCCAAACGATTTTATTTGGTGTATTACTATACTGGTAACTCCATTGTTGGCATGGATAACCACTCATCGGATATTGAAAAACATATCCGCTAGTAATTATTGAAAGTGAGGCTGCGATGGCAACGAGGAAGAGTAGTTTCGACATGATGATTATTCGATGATTATTAGCAATGATCTGATGTTGGACCAGTTGTTGTTGTGAGAAAACCGTTTGAGTTACACAATATTTATCAATTAAATATTGATTCTTTTTTTGCGAAATTCGGCAATGAACGATAAAAGGTAATAAACCTTGATGCAGAACACTGGAGTCATTGTTCGGGACGGAAGGTTATACTTGCCAAGGGCGATACAAGATGAGAGATCAAAGGCAGTTTAAATATTCAAAATATTGAACAGTAAGTGTAATATAATTGCCACATTGATGGTTCAGCATAAATTTGTTTGTTATTGTTGCAGGTTAATAATAATTGAAATGTATATGAATCTACATCAAAGCTAGAATATTCTAAATAAAGGTATAATGGCTTACTTTTTCTCTAATTTACTTTTCTAGAATCTTATTTATACATTATACAAAATAGTCAACAACAACAGAGGAGCAAATGAATAATAGCTTCAGAAAAAAATAAAATTTGCAAAAATAAAGACGAATTTGAGGGCACGTTATCACTTTACGAATTTTGTCGCGACTCGAAACTTGTCGTGTCCTATTAATACTTAAGTATTTGGGAGGT
>JARJDW010013398.1:0-20991 GCA_030264715.1 Adinopsis sp. GC000173
TATTACAATGATATCGATTGCAATATTGTATTAATTATATTATAATAATTATGCTCGATTTTATGTGTTGGTGCAACTTGCTGTACTTGAATTACAATTAGCCATTGTATTTGCAAATCAAAATATTACCTTTAAAACTTCATTCAAAGCGGAATAAAAAATATAATACATTCTAATTTGTTCATTTTACTTGTTCACTGTAGTTTATGGCATTGATTGTTTTTAATTAACTCATTTACTGCTCCAAACTATAGTGAATAACTAAAGTATAACTCATCAAAAGCCGCAATGTTCTTATTAAGGTGCCGAAAAGTATTCATACAATTCAACTCTAATCTGGGCACCTGCTGGTGTTTTAATTTAATTGAGTACGGTAAAAATAAAATCTCTGCTATAAAAATTACACCATTGGTAAAAGGACCCCTAAATATTATATGGTTTTGTTTAGAGTCCATAAATTGATAATAACTATTGTATATTAAAAATGTCTTAGAATATGCGAACAAAACTTTGCTACATATTGAAATCGTTATAGCACGCCTTTGACACATAACTAAAATTTTTAAGGATTGTCTTAGAAGGTCTCAAGTGTACTACCGTAAAATTTTGAATTAAAAATTTTCATTCTAATATTTTATAGCCTGGCTCTAATAAATTGCTTTAATATCTCGATTACTGCGGATTTTTATCTATTTATATCTAGCTTCTCCTCTATGAACATAAATCACTAAATAACGACGATAATCATTATGTTTTTGTTACATTAGCAGGGAACCGCGATAAAATACTACAAAATTAGTTTAATCTTTTTAGATAAGTAATTAACATTTCTTCCAAATGCATCTATTTACAATAGGTTTGATATCGTTGGAAGGGTGTAGTCCTTTATTCTGGATTTGATAGCGAATAAAAGGCTACATCCTTTTGACAATATTGAAACAAATGTCATCGTTGCATAATTACCAACATAGAAATTTAATGGCTGCATCATAAATTAAAATTTGGCAGATAATTATTATTGCAAATGAATGCTGTTTTATTACAGTTATGCAACACGGCTGTTGATCAATAAAAAAAGTTGCAAAAAAATCTGCCTTAAATTAAAAGTGCAATTTCTGTAATACATTAGAAAGTTTCTTCCTTAATGCATAATTGAAAATAAAGTTTTTTGTGCCATCTTGTATATTCCATTTAAACGAATAATTGATAGAAAGCAATAATCATTCGCTTTAATTGTAAATAATTTAGTATAGCAAACAATTCCTTTCGAATTTATAAAACAATAAATAATAGTGTAACCACATCCAGAAAAACTTTGAACCATTACTACTACACTTTCCAAGATATGCAATAAATAAAATGCTATGAATAATACATTTCTAACAAAATTAAACCGACGGGGTGGCCCTGATAATTATCACCCACAATCAGTTTGTTGGCGTCTAAGAAATTTTGATGTAGGAAAGTGTAAGTATGTAATTTATGCATTAATCATTAATGTAAAGCAATTATATGTAGAGCAAAAAAGCGAGATTAGTAATTAATCATAAAAAAATGAGAGCAAAATGCGTTGAAGCATTCGCACTTACATTATCGATGTATTTGTAACGCGCAAATGAAATTAAAAAAATCTAGTGCACCCAAACACCTACACATAACGAATTATACTTTTGTACTATAAAGTTTCTCATTATCGCAAATTTTTATATAGTGAATCTGACCTAGCTACTCATTCAATCAATCTTCCTACAGCAATTAAATGCAAATACAATTAACAAATAAGAGCAGTGCAATGGATTGCTTACTATGAAAATACTAAATTTGGTTAGAATCATTTACATAGTTTAAGTGGGTTTCATGCATATAAAGAAATTGACTTCCATTCAACAACAACACATGCGCAGATAATAATTCAATACGCTTACAACAATAGAATCTTAACGATCTATAAAATGATTTAGTTTTAACTCACTGAAAAATTCTTTCATTTCAATCCATTTCTGACTCGCATTGTAATGAAGAAATTTATCCGTTATAATCTAAGCAATTAATAATTACATATTGGATCTATATTATTTGAATATACAGTGGAACCTCGATATAAGTACGTTCATTCGTAATACGTCCTGTTTTGACTAGAAAAATTTATCTCGATATACGTCTTTAACTCGATCTACTATCTTACTGAAATGATTCAATTATATGAACAAATAGTTTTAATTAGAAAATGCATGAATTTGATATACGTCCAAACATCGATCTATAA
Source organism: Adinopsis sp. GC000173 (assembly GCA_030264715.1). Classification (NCBI taxonomy): domain Eukaryota; kingdom Metazoa; phylum Arthropoda; class Insecta; order Coleoptera; family Staphylinidae; genus Adinopsis; species Adinopsis sp. GC000173. The sequence continues at coordinate 2,267 of JARJDW010013398.1, forward strand.
AATGATTTCATTTTAACTGACTGAAAAATTCTTTCATTTCTATCCATTTCTGACTCGCATTCTAACGCACAAATTTATCCGTTATAACCTAAGCAATTATTAATTAGGTATTGAATCTATATTATTTGAATGTACAGTGGAACCTCGATATACGTTCATTCGTTATACGTCCAATTTGATATACGACCTGTTTAGGCAAAAAAAAATCGATATAATAATACTTTACTCAAATGAATCAATTATAAGAACAAATCGTTTTAAATAGAAATGCAGTGAATTTCATATACGTCCAAACATTTGAAATAAATTAAAGTCGTTTGTCGAGGTTCCACTTTCTTGGTGAAATATATCTTGTATATTGCTGCTCTATGAACAGATTTTTTTGCCTACATATAATAATGTAATAGTAAATAACGAGAATCAATTCTTATGGTTTCTAGAATTACTTTTAGCAAAACGCTATGTCACGAAAATATTAACAAAATTAATTCAATCTTAGCATTTAAACATTTTTTGTTCGGCCAGTTTACTTTATGATTTAGTTTAAAACAATAGAGAGAATGTTTGATTTCATTTTGTTTGTCGCTCATATTGTTAGCGAGAAATATAATAACAATTAATTTTAACGTTTTAATATGAATTAAATGGCATTAGTCTATTTATATTGTGGATTTGTTTTATTTACAGTTTGTGAAAACTCAGTGTGAAGCAAATAAAATTTTTTAGCACATGTTCCAAACTATCAATTAAGACACAAAATATAAATATATTAAATTATATTAGTTGCAAATACAAAGCAATAAAAAGCAAATTATTTGACCACTAAAATTATCTTAAAATCTTGGTTATACTAAATAATTGAATTAAAATTCCAATAGCCATTATATATTTTATTGAAGAAGGATTGCAGACCATTCTAGTTAACACTTCTTTTAAATCATTAATGATTTAATTTGACCTGACAGAACATTTTTATTTAATTCCTTTTGTAGATCTCATTGTAACGAAGGAATTTTAAAATTGCAATCCGTTGTAGTAACCTTTTTATCTATAGTGCAAACATTTGATCTATTTTTTTTAATAAATTACTTTGCAAATAACGCTGAACTAACAACGTATTGGCTTGATGAACCACATTGATTATTACTCATGTATCGTATAATTAATAACAATTATATGACCTGTTGCAAATGTCTAAATATGCGACATTAAACACATTGTAATTATAAAAATGCTATAATTGCGCTCTTATTTAGCGCACAGGTAATTAATTTCTATTTCTAAAGAGTAAATCTTTGTAATTATAATATTTATAATAAACTTGAGTTATTGTAATTACACATTTTATTAAATATATAAATGTTCATTGAAGTTGTTTACAATTTATAATAATTAATAATGCCAATAAATTTTTCACGACGAATAAAAAACACACACAATTTAATGCTGCTATTATTATCCAACAATTAAATGACGTAAGAAATTAACATTTAAAAAATTTATGCAACATTACTCTCATGCCCAATTTAAATTAAAAAATTGCTAATTGTTTAAACTAATTTGGTTTCTTGGAAAAATAATCAAGTTGCGGTTGTGTTTAACGTGCGAAATTAATAATATATATTTTTTATAGTTTTGAGAAACTACAATGTTGTTTATTATATACGATATATAAATGAAACCGAATTGATTTATATTCAAAGTAATAAATTTTTTGCTCAAAACATGATAATTTACTGCAGCCTCATAATTCTCAAATTTAATATAGATTACATAATCACTTCGTATGTACGTATGCTTTCTCCTCCATTCCTAAATCATCATCACTTTTTCATTTGCAGTAAAATGTAATGACAAAAAAATGATTGAATGTAAGCGTACTTATGTACTTACATAGATATAATGAATTAATATTGTACTTTCTAAAAACGATTTTAATTAAACGTTGTTTTATTCAATATTAATGAAACGATCCATGATTTATGTAGGAATAATGTAAAAATTATTAGTTTAGTTAGTTATCAACATTAACAATACGCCAAATACATCTAATATTCTAATAAATAAGAATATGTAAATGAATCACATGCAATTTTTATACTCCCCTTGTTTATAAAATCTTATACGTTAGTATAAAAAATACAATATAATTAAAGACGATATAACTTAAGAAGTATCAATAAAAAACGGATTCAAATTAATGTCCCTATGTTCAATTACTTACGTGATGCAAACTTTAAAATTTGAATAAAAATAAATTGAAAATCCATAAATATGTAACAAATGACATCTCATATATATATCATAATGACTAAAAAATGATTAAATGTAAGAGTACTTATGTACTTACATACCTATAATGAATTAATATTGTACTTTCTAAAAACGATTTTAATTAAACGTTGTTTTATTCAATATTAATGAAACGATCAATGATTTATGTAGGAATAATGTAAAAATTGTTAGTTTAGTTAGTTATCAACATTAACAATACGCCAAATACATCTAATATTCTAATAAATAAGAATATGTAAATGAATCACATGCAAATAAATATTTTGTGCGATATACGACCGCCTACATCGGCGACAAGCGATTTCCTAACACATAAAATCAACAATTATTAATAATTACAAAGTAAATGGATTTGTAAAGGCGCGAGTCTATGTGTATGTATTGTATATAAAATATATTATATATAAACGTATTTAAAGTCGATGCACTTCCTAATTTATAAATATATATAAAATATATTTTATTGTATTTACGTTATTTCACTTCCTAATATAAAACATCATTTTTAAGTTGAAACATTAAAACACTAAAAGTCATGTAAAATGTACAGTTACAGTTTTAAAACGATATTCATAATTATTTTGTTTAGGAAATGTTTGCTACATTTCCTGGCAAATTTATCGATTTTTATTGCCATCTTACTTTCAAATTGGTAATTTGTAATTATTAGCTCAAAATCAAGTTATGTAAATATGTTTCGCGTTCTGATAGAAAATAAATTAAATGCAATCGAAACTTGCATACGAAAGAACAATAACAAAGGATATTGAAATGACTTTCTAATCTATCTGGTTTGCATAATTTTGTATTTATCATTCGCCTTATTCTCCTATTTTAAATTAATCAAATTGATAACACACATGCCTGGTTTGTTGTTGTCTCAGATGGAAAATGATAAATTAATTGTAGTCGAATGGACAAATTACTAGACTTACAATTTGCATTCTAGCAGGCTTTTTAAAATGTTGTGAAATTACTTCCTTTTGCAAAAATGACTTCACTGTCTTATCTATAATAATGAAATTAATTCATTTTTTGCAAAACACAATTTTTATACTCTCCTTATTTTAAAATGTAATACATTTGTATAAAAAAATTAGAATTAAAGACGATATGAGTTTAAAAGTATCAATGAAGAGTTTCAAATTAATGTTGCATTACTTTACGTTTTATTTTTTTATTTTGATGGCCTTTTTAAAGAAAAGTGCAATGATTTAAGAAAAATTGGTTTTAAAATATGGCAATTGTAAGAAAAATTGACATTCACACAAAAAATGAACTGAATTTGTATGGAAGCGTCTAGATCATTTAATTTTTTAATATTAACCCGATTTCAGTAGAATATCGAGAACTGTTTTCAGATGTGTCTTACATATTTTAACAAAATAACCATGTTGTTTAAATTTAAAGCATCTAATTTTCCAAAGAACTAAAAAGTTTTATTGCAATATTATATAATCAATTTTTGTTTACTTGTTTTTCTCTATAATAATTTGTATTTGTATTTTCTGTCATTCTATCAGAATTTACTTATTACCTTCCTAAGTCTTGAAAGTCACGTTTTATTTAATTTAATTTATGTATCAAAATATCAATCAAAACATAATAAAACCCCGAAATTAATCTACAATATTTTTTGTTTCAAGATAAAAACTGCAGCTTGAATTGTTTTTATGTTAACAAAACGCACGTGCCAGACATGATTAAAAATTAAAAAAAGCACGTGGCAGAATTGATTCATAAAATTTAGTTTTCTTTATTCGTAGTTGCATGCCTATTTACAGACAAAAATAAAAAAATAACCAGATTTAATTTTTTGAAATGATTTAGTAAATAATAAAATATATAAATCACCTGTGTGAATACTGTTCATATTCAATAAAATCAATTAAAATGTTATCAATTGAGACCTTATGAAAACACGTGGATAACAGTTTTAATTAATTAATATCGATGTTCATTCCGTATGTAACGTATTCAAATTATTGCACGCCTATCAATGCAATCTGATTTTTAATTCAGTATCAAATCATATTTGCTATTGTTCGTTACATTTGTTAAAATTTATATTTTAATGATAATTATTTTGATCATTATTCGTGTGATGATGCCCAAGGTAGACAGAAGTATCTCACGCGATATAATGTTCGATATATTTGTTCATTTCGGCGGATTAATTAAAAGTTTCTTCAAAGTTAATCCTTCTTCAAGTCAGTTTTCCACCAAACGGTATAATTTAAATAAATTAACTATATGATTAATTACCATATTGAAAGTTATCGTTTACTATTTTCTTCAAGGTTTCGTGCATTATTACCAAATTATAATTAATATATTTAAAATGTTGTAATGCGCCTTCGTTAATTTAATAATAAAATATTGTGATTATCATCAATCTTCGGCATGTTTTAAATTTAAAATAAGGTTAACAAGGTATGTTATGCTTATCAATTACACTACGAAATTAAATATTAGCGTTAACTTATCTAATTAGTAATGTGTATAGTCATTGAAATTTGCGCAAAACAAGAAATTTCTATTTGAAATTGCAATGGCAAACTTCAATTGTATCTTTTCTAGTTCATATTTAGATATTGCAGTAGTATGTTTAAAAAAATAAAGAGATATCTCGGTTTTAAAGAATTTCGTTTGTTGCTTTTATCAAATCTAAATTCAATTAATAAGCTTTAGTTTTAAATTGTATTATTTATTTATGGCGGTGCGCAATGTAAATTTTATGAGAAAATGTTTCTTTCGTTAATTTCAGATTATTAATTAATTAATATATCGAAGTGATTGAATCTAAAAAGTGAAGTTGAATATCATACGTAAGCGCGCTTTTATGTAACAAACAAAGAGAAATGTCAATTTTAGTAATAGTAGGTTTTTCACATTTTTAATATCTTAATTATAAGGCCCTAATCCGAAATATATGAAAGATACATTTTCTCATAACATTTACTATATATTCTGGTGTCTTAAATAAATAATACAATTTAAAAAGTAAGGTACCAACAAAATATTTTGTCGCAGCACAAAGGGAAGCAGGGTGAAACAGCTCTATGCCATATTTTTGTTAAAGAACGAAATTTCAATTGTATCTTTTCTAGTTCATATTTAGATATTGTAGTAGCGTCTGTAACAAAATAGAGACATCGCGGTTAAAGAATTTTGTTTGTTCCTTTCATCATATCTAAATTCAATTAATAAGCTTTAATTCTAAATTGTATTATTCATTTAAGGCAATGTAAATTTTATGAGAACATGTTTCTTTCGTTTATTTCAAATTTATTAATTATTATATCGAAGAAATTGAAGCTGCAAACTGGAGTTGAATATCATACGCAAGCGCTTTTATGAAACAAACAAAGAAAACTGTCAATTTTAGTAATAATCGGTTTTTCACATTTATAAACATTTCAATATCTTAATTATAAGGTCGTAATCCGAAATATGCGAAAGATACATTTTCTCATAACATTTACATTCGCGTGTCTTAAATAAATAATACAATTCTAAAATATAGTATAAATTGAATTTAGATTTGATAAAAGTACCAACATAATATTCTGTCACAACACAAGGCAAAGCAGGATGAAACCGCCCTATGCCATATTTTAGTTAATAAGCATTTTAGCTAAAGAACGTTATTTTCCAACGAATTTAGTTCGCTAATCAAGACATCGCTATATCCGATAATTGAAATAATCGCAAGTTTTGAAATAGGAATTATGAATCCTACGACGTTTTAAAATGTTGCATGCTTCATAATTTCTCTTCCCGAACTCGCCTAACATCTTCAAACTTTGAAAATCATACGAGTAGGTAATAAGAAGTGGTAGTTGTGCTGGAGTTTCATTGAAGTTCAACACTACCACCACTTTTGTTAAGTACTCGATGAATCTTCATACCCCTGAGGTTTAATTCGCGTACTTTTAGCAATGCATGTGACAATCATTTTAATGATGCAGTTGGCAAATGTCGCTCTGTGATCCCTGGCTTTTTAAATGGAATCACAGCCCCATTTGTCAGTTGCGTATTAAAACAATCATCGATGATGTAATTATAGTATATAAATGAAATGCGTGCTTGTGGTAGCGAAACAATCATCTTACTGAATAGCTCTTCAGTAAGACGGTAATTTGTGCGAGTAACATTGTAATATTTTAATCAGATTGAAGGTTATTGTTGCTCTGATGGATGTGTTCGAATCTAATCAGAACCGCAATAACCTTACGCATACATATTGAAACAAAGTATTCATATTAAAGAATGTCTCAAATTTGTGCAATAACTAGAAATCAAAAATGATCGGGAGTTGTGTAAAACGCGTATCGTATTTTTTTATTGCTGTTGTTTCTACCGACGTGGGTATTTGAATGCAATCAAAACCGCACGTCCACCACATTAAAAGCAACGTTAATGAAGCAAGAAATATTTTAGTGAGATTTAGACGGATACAGTACCGTTGGTTTATAAGTTTATAAGCTAAACTATCGGAACTGCAGCACCAGCTAAGTTATTCAAAAAATATTCGTCTAAAATCAATCAACTGTCACTCGGGCTTTGATGCTTAAATTTAAGCTAATGATCATGTTTTAGTAATGTACCTACGTGTTGGTTGTTGTGATAATTGATTTTTTACTAGTAATAATAAAACTCTAGACCACATCTGTAACAGATAGTAATCGGTTTACACATTATAAAAGAATCAAGTTTTTCAAGCAGCTAACGCCAGCAAAGTGTATCAGTTTTTCTATTGTAGAAAGTTTCTTTGGTTTGGCAAAAACAATAGTTGTGGTCATGTTACAGCCTCTACTTATTCTAACAACATAAAAACTATGAATTAAATAAAATAAAAAGTAATCCATTAGTATGTTCAATGATATCATTACTGTGTTATTATAAATATCGTATATATTGATATGACAATACGTGCCTAAATTGAAAAAATTCTACGTGTATTAATAATTAACGATCAACGCTTGATGAAACTTTATGCACAATGCGATGACGTTTTTTTTTTGTTGCTTGTTAATTAACGCGCATTAACAGACGTGTAACGATTTATAATAAAATAATGATTTCATTAAAATGTAATTTTATTGCACGTCTGTACGAGTATATGTAAAGTGTAAAGGTAACGAAAGTTGCGACTACTTGAACTTCTTTTTACTTTTGTAATAAGATAATTAATTGCGATGGATGTGTGTAATAAATGATGCTACTTTTATATACCTACACGTATATTTTTATTTATTACATTGTGAAAGAACGCAAACTTTAAATTCCTATTAAATGTACACACATATGTAATCTTATCTTTTGGCATTTAAAGCAAATTTGTTTATTTAGATTTAAAGTATAATTATGCACTTTATGTTCTTTACCATCTTCCACACTCTTACATACTTTTCTAGCCTATTAAGGCATATTAATAAAAAGCTATCTTTCGTAATTCTAGTAAAATTATAGCAACTGTTTTAATTGTGCACGGGGTTATTGTGGTTCTGTTGGACATATTTGAATCCAATCAGACTCACAATAACCTTGTGCATATTAAAATCATCTTCGTCGATAAAAAAATTGCTATGAGGAAGCTGGAATATTCTAATTAAGTTTATGCGATACTGACGTATATAACTTCAACAGAATCGCAATGATCTTAAGACATATTAAAACAATCATCGTAATAATTAAGGACTGGCATAATTTAGGGATTATTGTGACCCTGATGGAATTTAGCTAGAATCATAGCCACAATAACCTGAAACATATTTAAAATAATAATATTCTGACTTGGTACTAGAATATTTTAATGATGTTAAGGGTTATTGTGGTCCTCATAGAGATATTTGACTCTAATCGAGACCCACAATAACGTATAACATATTAAAACAAACATCATACACTATCTACTTGCAAAATAGATTTATACCAAAATTTAGTATACCAAATTTGTACGTTAAAAGAGATTTGTAATTATATTTACGACATTATAAACTAGTAATTCAATTTCTGGCACAGATGGCAAATTAATTGCATGCAAAACGTTCCAAAAACCTGAATCTAAAAATCTAAACTAGCCAGTTTTTTATAGTTGTAGAAAATAAAACTAGAAACGGAAATTACTTGTTTGTAATTAAATAATTAATCGAATTTCAATAATTGTATTTAATTAATATGATAAAATCAAAAGATTATTTGTGCTTACATTGATTGCAGTTCTAGGTTGTTAAAATAAAGCCAGTCTAGATCACGATCAATGGGAGCACATTTAATTCTTTATCGTCGAAAATAATATGGGACATTTTACATATGTTGTTGATAGATGCGGAAGTGTAATTTATTTTTTATATATGACGTTTTCGCATTTATCACCTACATTGTAAAATAAAGCAATCACATCACAAACACATTAAATTGCAGTACATTGAGGATTATTGCAATTTTGATATCGTAAGAAATTATGCTTGACAAAGTTAAACTTTTTATATAGACCAATTTAGGTTAAATATCTTTAAATCATTGCATTGACAATAAAAGGAGCATTTTGAGACGACTTGTGCCATTTCAAAAAGAACAATCAATTTTATACCCGTTTGAATTTTGATTTTGGTAAATTTTGTGAAACAAACCTCCAACTATATGACTGAAGTGCATAAAACCGCAGTAATGTTTCAAAATAATTATTGCAAAATGAAAATTGTGACAATACTATATTTTATTACCCAACAACGCAAGTACAGTGAAAATATTAATTGCTATTTTTGTATTTATTTGAAAAATGCCTAAAGAATTCAATTGCATTTGATGTACTACTCTTAAGAGAAATAAAATGATTTTAATGTGCTAATGGGTTGTAGTTGTTTTGGTGAACATATTTTAATTCAATCAAAACAGCAACAACCTTGTGTATAATAAAATAATCACTCTCGTAAAATGAATAGAACTGGTAAAACTTAAATTTTAATCGTGTTGGGGGTGATTAAGGCTCTGATGGATATATTCGATTCCAATCGAGTCGTAATGACCTAGAGCATATTAAAACAATCATCGTTACAGAAGTCAGATCTGCACTCACACAAAAAACTATGCTGAGATGTTAGAAATTATTGCAGGTCTCTTTGCCATATATAATATAAATTATGTCGATCGAGCTGCAATAATCATTAACATTTTTAGCCAATCATCGTACAAAACTGAAGAAGAAGAAACTGCAATATTTTAATCATGCCAGGGGATATTGTGGTTCTGATGCAGATGTATTTGATTCCAATCATAACCGCAATAACCAAGTGCATATTAAAACAATCATCGCAACAAACATTTCCGAAGAAAAATCGAAGAAACTCGCACTTTAATTGCATTATGAGCTATTGTGGCTACGTGATGGGTGAATTTGAAGTCGGTCAGAGCCACAACAATCTGGCGCAGGTTAAAATAATCATCATCTTGATATGAATGAAAATTAAGTAAAAGTGTTAATTGTGTGGAGGGCCATTGCGACTATGATTGATGTATTTCATTTCAATCAGAGTCGTAATCACCACCCAGATATTAATAAAGTCGTCGCAAAATAAAGATTATGACAATATTTTAATGATATGGAGGGCTATTGTGGCTTTGATATTTCAGTGCGAATTTGATCAGAGCCATAATAACCTTGCGATTATTAAAAGATAGTCATCGTAAAAGGTACTATCTAAATAATTACGGATTTTAATCGTGTTTGTTTCATTGTGGTTGTAATGGATAAACTTAAATCTAATCAGAACCGCTACAACCATGGACATATTAAAACAATCATCTTATTGAATTACTAAATCGGTCCAAGAATTTAATTGAATGAAGAAGAATAATGTTTGAGTAATGATAAAGGTAGTTGTTACTGTGTAGTGGATTATTTACATTACAATAACAACTACCTTTACTATTATTGAAATAAAATCGACGATAAACAATGATTAGATAAATAATATGTTTTAACATAACTACAAAGCAAAGAATGATGAATTAACGATGAGCACACAATAAGTAATTGCAAAACCTTGTAAATATTTGAAATTTTAAAGCAACAAACATTCATTTACGCTAAACAATTAGCGCTTAAAAATGCATTGATGAAAATTAGTTTTTAATTAATTTTGTGGTCGGCAGCCGTGGCACTGGATCTTATTTTATAATGACCTATTGTCAGTGCTGTCAACTGCAATTTTAAAGTCAACATCGCGAAAAAACTGGCGCTTAATAAAATGTAATCATCTTCGAATCCACCACGCTTCTATTTTACATTATTTTCGAATGCTCGATGAGATTACAGTGCCATTTGGTAATATTATTTCGAATGGCACTGACTAATCTCTCGCACATTTTAAAAACACACGCACACATTAGAAGATAATAATATTGTATTGCAATAAAAAAGCGTTACTGATGTAAAACCATTGTATTGACAAGAAGAAATAACAATTTATTTATGTGGAGGGCTATTGTGGTTCTGATTGATATATTTGATTCCAATCAAAACCGCAATAACCCTCTGCCTATTAAACCAAGCGGCGAATGAAAGAATTTGCTTAAAAAACTGTAATCGAAAATGGTGTGGCATCTCAAACCATTTTATAGATCAAATTTTAGTAGTTGTAAAGCTCTCGTTGTGGTGATTGAATATTTATATCACAACAACGAATGGCTTTACAGTTATTGAAATAAAATTATCGTAAGAAGTAAATCGTAGCAAAAACGATTTTAATCGGATAATGGTTATTGTTATTTCTTTGGATACATTTCACACCGATGATTATCTTATTGTATCGAATACTTGCCAAATTCTAGTAATAATCTATTATAAAATCAAAATGATTTAAGAATATTTGATAAACTGAGAATATTATATTAAACTGGAATCAAAATCAGTACAGAATTTTAGTAATCGTAAAGGCATTCTTCTTCTAATGGATTACATACTTCGCAATAATATCACATTTACAGTTAGCAAAATAAAAAATTCATTATTCAATTTATATGTATGTACCATATGCAATATTTGAAAAATGTCTTTTGCTAATCATTTACAATACAATAATAATACAATAAACAAGAGGAGATAATAGATCTGTAATCAAATCAGTAGTAAATACTTAAAAATTGTATTTTTTGTAGTGATAAACATTATTATTGCAATGCCAAAAGCGATGATGGTAACAAACCCGGACAAACTTACAAACCCATCAAAAGGATTTCAAATAGTTTGTCAAGAATTATTATTCTTATTATGGATTATTCAAACAGTATGTATTGAGTTAATTTATGCTATTGCATTTTTGTATATCGTTTACTAATATTTCATTTTTCTGTTTCAGAAACATCGACGAATATGACACTGCTAAAAGTTAAAATTAATTTAAGTTTATTACAATGTTGTGGTAGAGATATTTTAATCGAACCAGAACGCAATAACTTTATAAAAATTAAAACTATAATAGACAATAAAATAAGCCTGAATGTAAGTGCCATCAACTATATAATATTTTGATTGTGCCAAGGGGGTTATTGCGGCTTTGGTAAGTATATTAAAACAATCAGAGCCATGGTAACCCTGCGCATATTAAAATAATCTTCGCAAAAGAAACGTTGCAAAAGATCTACGATACATCCAGAATGATTGTTTAATTGTGTTGCCGGTTATTGCGCTCCTGATGGAGATATTTGACTTTCAATCCGGTTCACAATAGCTGTTAACATATTAAATCAACAACAACGATGGAAGAAAAATAAAAATTTAGTTGTGTTTGGGGTTAGTGCGCTTCCGATGGGATGGATTTGATTCCGATCGGAACCGTAATAACGTTAAACATAATAAAATAATTATCATCCAAGAGAATAATAAAGAAGAATTAAGTTAATACAAATTTTTTAATTGTGTTGTAGATTATTGCTGTTCTCGTGGATATATATGATACCAATCGAGCATCAATAATCTGTAACACATTAAAACAATCATCGTCAAGAATGAATGAAGAAACTGTATCATTTTAATTATGTTAAGGGTTATTGTGGCTCTCATGGAGATATTTGACTCTAATTGAGCACTTCAATAACACTTTGCATATTAAAACAATCATTTTAACAACATTTTCCTAAAGAAAAATTGAATAATCTCTATGTTTACTTGCGCTAAGAGCTATTGTGGCAGTGATTGATAGATTCGAAATCAATCACAGCCGCAATAATCTAGCGCAGATTAAAACAATCATCACAATACCAAATTATTTCTACCAACGTTATTAATTCATTTCATTACTTTGGAAGCATTTAATTTTAGACTTTGATATAAATATGTATTTATTGTATTTTAATAGTGCAGAAAAATTGTTAAACCAGCAATATTTGTGCTAAGAGTTATTGTTGTTTTGATGTGAATATACAATAATATATTACCATCAAGAACTGCAATAGCATTTTGCATATTAAAACAATTTTAATGAAGCCTGTTTATTAGTCAATTTGTATTTTTGTTTATCACATTATAAGCAAGTAATTTATAATTCTTGACACAGATGGCAAGCAAATTGCTTGCAAAATGTTCCAAAAACCTGAATTTTAAAAATCTAAGCCAGTCAGTGGTAGTTATCAAAAATTAGAAACAGACATAAAAACTACTTGCTTATAATTATAATAACTAATGTAGTAAGATTATTAAATTAGCGATATTATATGTGTTATCTTGATGGAGAGATTTGGTTTCCATCGAGAAATTTATGTAAAATCTGAGTAACTAGGAATGAAGAAAGAAAGTGCAATATTTTAATTGTGTTTGTAGTTGACTGTGGTTCTGGTGGATATATTTCATTTCGATCGGAACCACATTAACACCAAACATATTAAAACGCTCATCGTTTTAGAAAGAAGTGACTTAATTCAATCGAAGATGCGACAATATTAATTCTGCTAAGAGTTATTGTGATTCGGTTGGATGTATTTGATTTCAATAAGAAGTACAATAGCTTGTAAGCAAATTTAATTAATCATCTGCATTTTCAGTTAGGACTAAAGTAATTCATTAATTGCGTTAAGGGTTATGGGGGATTGGTTACATTTGATTCCAATCAGATTCCCAATGACCTTGAACCGATTGATGAACAACGTCATCGTAATATAAATTTCTAAAATCATACAAACCGGAATAAATGTTTATTGTGCCAAGAGTGATATATGTGAACCAAATCAGAACCGCAATAATTCTATACATATAAAAATGGTCATCGTCATCATCAACTGTATATTTTATTGTTGAGGGTAATTGTGGTCCTGATGGAAATTACGCATTTCAGCCTAATCAGAGTCACATAGCTGTATATTGAAACAAACATCATAATGAAGAGTTATTCTACTAAAACTGCAAAAACGATCATAAGATTAAATAACAGTGATAATTTTAGTAGTAATAAAGAAAATGTGCATAGTTATGAACATTTTATTACTATATTAAGGTGTACTAAAATTAGCAAATTCATTTATAATTCAATCTCCATTTGTTTGTTTGTTCTATTATTTACAGAATAATTATTTGCGTAGTTTCAATTTATTAAAATTTTATACACGCAAACGTGCATTATCATCACAATAAAAAAAATGCTTATTTAGTGCAAAAATGATTATCTCCAATTACAGCAAAATTTTAATTATGCTAAAAGTTATGGTGTTTCTAATTGATACATTTAGAATTCACTTAGATTCGCCATAGCCTTTAGATATTAAAACAATCATCAATGCAGATTTTAAACCTATATAAACCTATTTAAAGTTGTTGGATAAACAGTGCAAATTTGCTATCAAAAAATATTATCTCAATCACGTTTGGAAATGTTGTGATTGCGATCGATCAATTTAAATCAAATCATATTAAAACAAACTTTATTAACAATACTATTTCATCTAAAAATTGACATTGTAATTAGAGGAATATGTATTGTTTTAATTCATCAAATAGAAGGATGCTACATTTATGATCAAGATTATTTTTGTAGTTGGAAATAAAATTCTAACAGCAAACGTGTATTATAATCACAATAAAAAATGTGCTTATTTAATGCAAAACGTATTTATGAAAGAATATTATCTCGGATTACAGCAAAATTTTAATTATGCTAAACGTTATGGTGTTTCAAACTGATATATTTGAATTCACGTAGATTCACCTTAGCGTTTAGATATTAAAGCAATCGTCAATGCAGATTTTAAACCTAAGAATAATTAATAAATCTATTTAAAGTGGTTTTTGGTTAAACAGAGTAAATTTATTACAAAAAATTGGCTATCAAATAATATTATCTTTCTCACATTTTGAACTATTTGGTTGCGATCGATCAATTTGAATGGAATCAAATTGAAACAAACTTCATTATTTCACCTAAAAATTGAAATTGTAATAAGAGAAATATGTATTGTTTTAATCCATCAAATAAAAGAATGTTCAAACATTTTATTTATATATTTATGATAAAGATTATTGTTGTAATTGGAAATCAAATTCTAACCTCAAACGTGTATTATCATCACAATAAAAAATGTGCTTATTTAATGCAAAAGGTGTTTATAACAAAATATTATAACATTTCAGATTAAATCCAAGTTTTAATTTTGCTAAACGTTATGGTTGTTTCTAACTGATATATTTGAATGCACTTAGATTCGCCATAGCATTTAGAAATTAATTAAAACAATCATCAATTTAGATTTTAAATTTAAGAAAAATTGGCATTAATAAATCTTTTGCCAAAAATAACTTTAGTTGTTGTAAACAGTGCAAATTTATTATGAAAAATATGCTACCAATCAGTATTATTATCTTAATCACGTTTCGAGCTATTGTGGTTGTGATCGATAATTTAAATCTAATCAGACAGGCGATAGCCTTGTTATTTAAATAAACTTCATTAATAGTATTATTTCATCTAAGAATTGTTAATGAAACTAATTTGTATAAATCATTTTTACAATAAAAACGTAAAATACTTTATTATATTTATGATGAGAATTGTTGTAGCAGATGGAAATAAACCTTTCAACATATAAAAATCATTCAAGAAAATTGAATTGAACATAAACTCATCTGCATTAAAGAAAATAAGATCGGATATGTATAAATTAGCACTTATGTAAATTACATTAAAAAGCGGAAAAGTGAGTTGCATATTTTTAGCAAATAAGCTTGCCTGTCACATGTGGTGAAGATTCAACGATGTAAAGAACCTGGACCGAAAATTATTTGCAACCATTGCAATTTGTACAATAAATTTGGACAAATAAAATCTACGCCAGCGACGTGTTGTAATAAATTCAAGAATTTTTTATTGTTAACCATACTCGATGTACAAAATAAGATTGCGGTTGATTCACAATACAGTGGAACATCGACATACGTCCTTATCTCAAATTCAATGCATTTTTTAATTAGAACTATGTGTTCATGGATTTTATTCATATGATTGAAATGTGATGTCTAATTAAAGACGTATAGCGAGGTAATTTTTTCTTGGCAAAACAGATTATATATCGAATGGACGTAGGTCGAAGTTACACTGTATTTTCAGTTCAAATAATTGTCATAGACAAAAATACGCATCAACTAACCTTAAATATATAATATTATTGTGAATGTGAATCAACCGACCGCAAGTTTTATTTTCAATTTTCTTATTTATATGAACGCAATATTGTAGCAGAGCATTTTGCACCCACGTTGTTTTCCAGCCAAAAATTCCACCAGCAAATAACATTCATAGTTATTCATTCAAAATTATCTAACAACAATTTAATTACAGTCGGTAAATATACGCGTATACATTTACATAAAATTCTACATCCGCTGATAATTTATATTAAAATATAAAATTCGCCCACTTAATCGCCTTGTAATTCACAATATTTTGACACAATCATTAACCAATCAATAATCGATATTTTTGAGCTCTGATATACCAGAAGGAATGCAGTATCAGTATTTCCACTTCGATAGTATACCATTGGCGTGATGATTGTTAATTCCAAGAATACATAAAATTGCAATTTACAGAGGCGTTACGAAAGCAGATTTCCTAATATAATATTTATAAAGCGCAAAATTTTTATTATTACCAGTTTTTTTATTGGAGGTATATCAAGTAGTGTAGTAAAAGTAATGCTTGATTTAAACCATTGCATGCGTTATTTGTTCACAATGCAGCATATACAAAAACGTATAAATACCTATATTACTTTTTAAATAATTAGTTGGAAATATATAGCAACTCGTAAATGTAAAACTGTTTAAGATATAATAAAATATTCCGGAAATGTTCAAGGTGATATTGTATGGTGTAGATGTATATATGGTACAAAAATTCATTTTCGACTCCGACAAGAATCAATAATTCAATATTTAAGCGGCGCTGATAATGAATTAATTAGCCAAATATTTGTTTGCAAAAATTAAGCTTAGATAAGTGTACGTACTGCATTGATCTTTGATCTTGCAGCTAAACAAAACACAATCAATTATTATTATTGATTTGATTGAAGAATCGAATCGATGATTTATCTATGCGGCACCGTTATTTCTATTCCAAATTAAATTACACACCATCGATTTGATTATTAGAAGTAAATAGAATGTAAAACTCACCTAATATTAAACGAATTGTTTTCTAACTAAAGTCACATTCACTTTGATGAGTATTATGCGAAGTAACTTCTTTGACTGTTTGCGTCTAGAAGTTGAGACCGAAGATCATGCGCATTCCCACTCTTCAGCTAGTTACTACTACGGATTTCATTCATTAAACAGAGATATACATATTAGTGATGGAACATGATGGACAATGACAACGATGAGACGGGAGAGATTGTTGTTAAATCATTTGCTCACGCACGTTTCAGATTAGAATTTTTTGTGGCAGTTTGTTGTTGTTGTTCAGTTTTTTTTCGTTATTTGAATCGCTCTGAAAATTACCGTGACAAAACTATATTGTTTTTATTTCATTGCAATTTCAAATGGAAACTTATTGTCTGTGCATTTACTAAAATCTAGAAAATGATTTATATGATACTTATTCATAAATAGCCGTTTAATAGAATCATAATTATTATTATGATATTAAATGATTTCTACCATTGTTATTTAAATACCAATTTTATTTGCCGTAAAAATATGCAATTGTTAGTTTTCGAAAATACCTCCTCGTAAAATTAAGTAGTCATAAAAAATTGCCAATTTCACACATTAAATCAAACACAAAACAAGTAGACCATCAGATATAGTAGTACTAAATAAATACCTTTTCGACTATATATCAACATTTTTAATAGAAACTTTTAATGTAACCAAAACCCAAATTGATGTGATGTGACAATTAAACCGTTTAGGTATTTGATAAAAACAGGCTCATCGTCTTTCAACACCTGTTTGATGAAAAAAGTAAGAAAACTTATTGTTGAAAAAACTAGTAAATGCCGTCGTCGCTGCTTCCTCCCAGTTTATACAATTTACTAAATTATATGTCATTAGGTAATTTTTAAATCGTTTAAACGTAAATTTTGTTTCAAATTTTATTGTAATTAAGTGATAATGATTCTATGTACAATACATACAACATTAAAACTTATAATTTTATGTATTATTAAAATGCAATTGCTCCACATTTTTCTGTCATTTAGATTCACCATTGTAAACAGAAAAATCAGCAAATGTACAGTTAGTTTCTATTTTGCGTTAGATTTGATTTGGTAACAAGCAAATACAATACAGGTAAAAATTACCAGGTCTACAGAAATATTCTGTCCGTTTATAATATACAACAAGCAATTTTTTTCAGTTATCTTTATTAATGTTTATTTTACACTAAAGTGTTTATTCTTATTGAAGACCTCTTATAAGCACAATTCTAATTTTTAAACATTACTTCTAATTTTTTAATACTTTTGTAGTCTAATTTATATTTTTGGAATGAAAATCACCTGAATCCCGAACTATTTGACAATGCAACGTTGTAAATTTATTAATTACATAATTCTGAGTATTGGCTTAAATATAGAATTTATCAAAAAATGTAATGGATGTGAAACCAACCCCCGTCGTATTTAGTTACAAGCTAAATATTGCTTAAATAAATGTTTACAATTAAAAAAATTGTGCACAGTGATGTACAGCAAGAGTGCTATAGTTAGTACTAAGTATTGTTTAAAAAATTGATTCTTTTTTGTTATGCGCCCGGTATATGTAAACTGAACTGCCAGCTAAACTTGCCGCTTCCCATTCTAAACGTGCAGCAAAATTGTTGTTTCTATTCCATCGGTTATGATGGGTTAGGTTGGGAGTTTTATGTCAATTGGAGTACCCCCCCCTTGTGGGAGTTGTTAGAAAATGTTAGAAAAAAGGTCTGTTTTCG
>JARJDW010013404.1:0-13751 GCA_030264715.1 Adinopsis sp. GC000173
CAACGAAAGAATAAAATACTAATTTTGTTAGAATAATCCGACAATTGTGAAATTTAGCATATGTGCATAATTTTATATTTTAAACAACTTATCTTAATAACATTTTGTTGTATTATTGGTTAAAATAGCATTTTACCTGAACATAAAATCACTTTACCCACATTATCAGGCCACTCTTAAATTTAAAAAAATTTATAAAAATTTCATTGAATAGTGATCATTTCATGTCAATTGATGCTGCAATTTATTAATTTCGTACTAAACTGTAAGTGCCTCACTTTATCAAAGATAACTTAACATGCCTATTCTGTAATTTACCGAAGTTTGAAATAAACCAAACGTTAAATAGTGCTCCTTTTGTGCTGTTAACATATGCATTTCCCCATTATGTGCTGCATGCGTTATCTAGCATATTTGCATTCATTTTTCGTAAACTATTGCAATAATTGTGTTTTCGTAAAGTCTAAAAACAACAATATAAATAAATTGCAGCACAAATTAGCACAATATAATGAAATATTTATTTGTAGAAAACTTTTAAGTTTCGACTATTATAACCCAAATAAATCTATTAATAATTTATTTTTGTGTTAAAAATAATTGATCAATAAAGTGTCCATTTGTAGGCAACCAACAATATTTTAAGCCTAAAACTAACTAAAGCCGTCAAAGGTTAATATTGAAACAAAAACTTTACTTAATTTTTTTGCTCCAAAATATCGTATTTTCTTTTTGGGATGCCTTATATTACTGTGTCCAAAAGTTAGACCGATTATAAATTTCAATAGGGCAGGCAAATCGCACATAATTGAAATTGTTTTCTTATTTTGCAAGCATTGTAATAAACGTCTGTAACAGTTTTTAAACCAAAACATTTATTAGTTTTTGTTTTGTGTCAAATGTTATACCGCGCTAAAAGTGGATGCGGCTATTATACTTCATCTCTTCTAAAACAGCTTTTCCACAGTGGTGTTTTTAAGATTTTAGGATAGTTATAAGTGATGCGGTACTAAATAAGACGAATTCGGTAGTTGTGGATTGATATGCACAGAATTTTTGGAGATAGTCACTAAAAATGAGTACATTGTGAGAGGTGCATTGTCAACGTTATGACATTAATCAATAATTTCCAGGTTTTAGGTAGAAAATAATCTCTAAAATGGTATTTGCACTCTTTCGACATACCAAGAAGTCCTAAACAGACATATTTACAAAGCATAGCACAATTTTTTTGGTTTTCTTGACGTCGGTCGGCAAGGATTGATATTTGTTCGAAGCGTTCTTCATCTTCAAAATCTTTTCGACTTTCTTTTAACTGACTCCACTTGTAAGCATTACATTCTGACAAAACATGGTTCCAGAATTTTTTTTGCAAGATTCTGGAAATTTCTACATACAAAATTTTATTCTTCAAACAAAATTTAATACAACTTTTTTGCTCAATATTGTGATAATCGCCGCATGTACTTTTAGCGTTGTATAACAAAAAGTAATGAATGTTTTGATATGAAAATTGTTCCAGATGTTTATTATAATGCTCACAAGGTATAAAAAATATATAATTAATGTACGGTTAACCTGGGCTAATTAAATTGAAAATTGTTCTTACTTTTTGGACATAGTAGTATATAAAGATGCTATTTTCACACTCGCGTATCGTTATTTTATTTAAAAATAAATTTATTTATATGCTAAATATATGCAAGTACAATATATTTGCAGTAATATAATGTTTCGAGTTAATTACTAGTACATAGTTTAGCATAGGTGACGACATATTACCTGTTTCCTCCGACAAGTTGAAAAACGGCGTAAACGGATTGCCCTCCGACACAAGACCGTAACGTATGGGCCGCGGCTTGCCACGATCGCCGTCTTCCGCTTTCACCACCAGCACCACATCGCCCACGTGCAACGACGGATCGAGTTGTGTTGTCGGCGGTGCATCGATAAATACCGGCGGCGTATCTTGTTCGTCGAGCACGGCCACTAGCAGCGGCCAGGCGGCAATATTGCGCGAATCATTCTCTGGCTCGGTCCATGGATCCTAAAAACGGTAATAATATATGAGTTGTTTTTGCGTACAAAACCCTACACACCCTCATACATAGATTTTCCCATAAAAAACGTTAAATATTGTTAGTAATACGTAATACATAACCAGAATATTTTCAAGCATTGTTGATGTTTTCTTTAATTATATTTAATTTAATATTATTCAAATAGTAAACGTTCGATTTCATGTTCGAAAACCGTTCACAAGTCTAGAAAATTGCTTGAAACTAAAATCTAAATAAAATGTTCTTGAATAATGTCGCAATTTATTTAGATATATAGACATATCTATGGTTTAATTTTTGCAACTACTTCTAATAATATCGTTGCATATGAGTATGTAGATGTTTCTTTTTTCTATTTGATAATTTTAATCTAATAAAATAATTTGTTTGCCAAGTGTTTTATATTGTATTTTGCAATTTTAATCTAATTGCTCTTAACTTGAATTTTTTATTTATCTTTTCTTAACCCCTTGTCTGTGAAAAGATTTCTATAAAACCATCTCGCAGAAAGCAGAAATATTTTTGAAAGTATTATTAATGTTCATGCATTGAATTGCTTAGGATTTATAAAATACATATTCAAATGAAAACATTACAAAATTAATAAACGATACCGGTTTCTAATTTGATTGATCCTATCACTTTGTAACGACAACTGTACCTCACATAATTTTCATTTCGTCGATTAATAATCTCCGTAGCTGAAAGGTTAAATACCATTTGGGAAGGAATGATTTTACATCAGTGAGTGAATTTCTTCTTATCATTGATTTGATCATCGGTACCAAATTTAAGTACAACTAACAACATTAAGTATTATTTTAAACTTGATAAAAATAGTAACAAAATGAATAGTATTACATGCATTACGGAACAATATTAAGAGATTATATAAACGCCTTTTGGTTTAGCTTAAAAACGTAAATCACTATAATCTATCTATATACGTAGGCGGACCCAAAAGAAACCGGAATTGTGTTATAACTTCTTTATTTCTCAATATTTTTATACCAAATTTTTATCACATTTAAAATATTTTCCATTGACCACAACGCGCTTTTTCAAACGCCTCTTCCATTGTTCAAACCAGTTTTTAAGTTCATTTATCGAGATGTGTTTTAGGCTCTCCGGCGATTTTTGTTTTTCCTCCTCCACAATGGAAAAACGCTTTACTTTCATATCCCTTTTTAGTCTAAGGAATAGAAAGAAGTCACAGGGAGCCAGATCCGTGGAGTAGGGGGGTGTGTCTTTCGGTTTTTGGTTAAAAACGGGCTGAAATCGACGCTCCTTTTGCGCATTTGTGAGACGGCTAGGAACAAATTTGGCTGCTACCCTTGTTATGTTCAAATCTTGGAATAAAATCATCTTTATTGCACTCCATGATATTCCAGACATCTCGCAGAGTTGATCAATGGTTCGGTGATGGTCTTCATGGTCGAGAGTATTGATTTTTGATTTTGACGTTGAGGGGCGTCTTAAACTTCTGTTGCCATATTTCCATTTTTAAAACGTGAAAACCACTCATAAATTCGGGCTTTACGTAGTGCAGTATTCCTAATAGCCGTCTTCAGCGTGGCAATAGTTTCCGCGGCCGATTTCCCCAACAGGAAACAACATTTCACAGCCATGCGTTGTTGGTCGCCGAAATGCAAAAAGTGGTATCACAAAAAAATTCTCACGGGCAAACCAATGCACTCACAGCGACAGAATTTTGCACAGGGGCTCTGGAAAAGTGACTTTAATGGAAACCGTTTAAATTAGTAATATTCTGCGATTTGCCTCTACACTACAACATAATGCCGGAAACTTTTGGATACCCCCTTGTATATAAAAATGATGTGTATGTATATTTGTCCGGTATAGACGTCTAAACCGTGCAACGGATCGCAATAAAACATTGCAGAGTTCTTCAATATAGTCCAAAGAAGGTTTATGGCATATCAAACATTGAAAAAAAAACGTTATACAAGTATACCCCGGTTAACGTTGTTAGTCGGTGCAAGCAACTTGAGCGTAAAGCGAAATATCGCTAAACGGGGTATATGGTTTTGTTATACACATATGTATACAATATCGGCGAGATGTACTTTCTTAGAGATTATCTTAATTAATTAATAAACATCTTCTCCATATGTCTTTCTCAAGGGGTGTTATCTAATCTTTCGTTTGAATTTTTTTATATTATTATACATATACAAACTACTCGATATTACAATGTTTAAATTGTCGACGATAAAATGCGTAAAAATTCAATAATTCTAAGAAATTTGAAAAATTTCGAAATCAAAATAAAGCAGCGTTATATCGAATCAGTGTTTAGTGGGGCAGCGTTAAGCGGGATATACCTGTAATCGATAAAAAGTTGTTTTGACTTTAAGAATTTAAAAACATAGTTAAATTTAAGACGGGAAATTAATCTAATCAATCTTTACTAAGCCAGAGCACAGTATGGCTGAAACAGCTACTAACAAATAAAAATATGTGAAAAATGAAAACTTTAGCAAAAACTATGTGTAAATAACTATAAACGTATAGACAAGCTAAAACTTATTAATTTAAGTAATGGAAATGAAGTTAAGCTTTAATTTTACGAATTTTAAAGAAATGTTGTAAGTCCTCCAAGAGTTCTCACTCTTTCATCCACCTAAAGAAAAAATTAGTTAAATATCTATTGAAAATTATCATAAATTTTAAATAAAAAAACTGATTCTACTCATCAACAATTCGCAATAGTAAACGAACTAATTATTTTGCCTATAAACAAATTTATATGACTTGTACCATTCTTCTAATCGTTATGTCATTTTTAACGTAATAACTAAATTTCAAATTATCCGAACACAAAGAAATTACGGTTGGTCGGTAGTGACTAGCAGTACTATTTTACCCATAAGGACAAAAGGGCCTAGATCTTGGGGCCATCTTAATGTCGGACCGTTTTCGAAACAATCTGGTTTCGAAAGGGACTGCCTTGAAGAATCGATTTTTATAGAGGCCTTTACTTTGAAGTGTTTTAATTAAGAAATTCAAGTATTTGTTTATACAAAGTTTGGGCCATTTTCTTTTCACTCAATCGTATGTATATAGATCGATAGATTTTACATGAAATACCACGCGCTCGTGTTTTAGGCCAAACGCCACATACACAAACACTAAGAAAAATAGCGTAACATCAAGCATGCCATGCATCGTAATAGGACATTTACATTTTCTAGGTTAGATTCTCGTATACGCAATTAAATATACAAATTGAATTTTTACCATAGCACTACTTGCTCTACTACCACCTTCTACTCGCATACGTCTAGCACGCATTTTTATCAGATTTCGTGCCGCGCATTTGACCTAAAATCGGGCATACATTTGAATTTTCCGGTAGCCGTTTTTTTCCAAGGCGAAAAATGGAAAATTGCCATTAATTTATGAATAAATAATGCACACATGTATGCAACTCTATGTACATATCAGCAGGTATGTAAAGTGATGATGACAAAATATCATGCAATCTATTTATGAGTTTTAAACACTGCCGTCAACACACTTAATTCAAATTAATTTTCTCTACAAATTGTTGTTGCTAAAATATGCATTCACTATAATTACATTATGATATATTGTAAATATACGAAAGGAAGTCCTTGAGCTTTATTGCATTTTCCGCATTTTCCAAGCAAGTCTCGTTCAATTTTCATACAAATTTGCAAGATTAATGTCGTTTCTTAATTATTCATTAAAAATTGCGTCATTTTTCCAGAAATAAATTCCATATTTCAATCAATTCTTGTAGGGCCACTAAGGTAAATAGAAAAAAAATGGCCTTATGGTTTTAGGCTCAGTGCACACCGTAGTGATGCGATGCGATGTGATTCAAACGTCACGTTGGAACAAATCTTGTCTGTAAAGTCATTCTAACGTTTCTGATTTTAAATTTTTTATTTGGATAGACGTGATTTGTTCCATAGTTACTTCCAAAATTGTTTAGATTTTCATTAGAGACTTTCAAACGTGCCTGATAAAAGAAACCTAATCTGTATTCTAAATCTGGTACATGAACTAAGAAATTTGATTGGATTTCTAACGAATCGTATCGAGTGTTCACAGGACCTCATAGTTATGCAATTCGATAACATCACAATTTTCTCAATTGGAAACAAACACGAGTTAACGAATTTGATTGGTTCGCATCACTACAGTGTGCACAACAGTCTGCCTTATAGTGTAGACTTTTTTTAAAGAAATGACTAATCTGCAAAGGACTTTTGCGTGCGGCCGAGTTTACAATCAAAAAATATATAATCATAAGAAAACCATTTAAAAAAATTAAGGGTCCCAAAAACAACACACTAGTGACTTTTCTTAGGGTTAAATTAATAAAATTCGTTTCAAGTGGTTTCCCTTCAGTTTGATCTCTCAACGAGGCGTTTAGAATGAAGACATGCCGCAACTCTTCGAATTTCGTGATCTAAGGAAGTTTATCCCCTATATTTCTATTTATCTTAAGAACCCTACAGTCGCTCGAAATGCATAAACTATTTCTGCTGCATCTGATAACTCGTTCCTTTAACAAATAGGAATTTTTCATTACAATTTTTTGAAATATAATTGATTATTTAAAAGGTAGGTAGGTATATGAATTTCATCAAAAAGTAAAAAAACGCCTTATATATTTTTTTTCCTTATTGTAACAAAACGATATTATCAAATTATGAATATCTACTCCACTATAATCAACAATTCACGTATCTGCACTAAAATAAAGGCAAAAATGGACTATGTTATCTATACACATAATCTTATTTCTACAAAAAATAAACTTTCCCATTAAGTATGTATTGATGACTTAAAAAGTAATTCACTTTGTCGACCAAATTAGATTTAATTAAATTTGCAGATAAAGAGAACGTTAAAGTTAAAATTAAGAATTATAATCAAAGTTGGGTTAAAATTCTAAGTACCAAATATACACATAAAAATGTAAAAGCTATTTCCATTTTAAAATGTTACATGCGTAAATAATAAATTCTTTAAAATTTTAAGTTACACTTAGTCTATTACTTATTCAAAACCTTCAAAATTTTATTCCTTTAGTTTTCAAACAAGTAATTTATTTATAACATTGTGCAATCATACGGTATTCCTATGACATGGATTGTCGTAAGATTATTTTTTGAAATTGAGAGGTTAAATCAAACTTATGATTTATTTGGGTAGTAGGCTGTATTTTATATTCCAATTGATATAACAATGGTAAATTAGTATATTCTCTTTGAACATTCCTTAAAATATTACACGGCTGTATTTAAATTTTTACATTATTAAAGCGATTATCGTTTGATTTTACAAAATTTTATTTTGATAAGTATCTTCCAAAATTGAAATTGGATTCAAATACACGTTTAATAAAAGTTGCCCTATTTTTGACGGATATCGAAATATCCATGAAGCTGCGGTTATGGGCAAAAATGATTAGTACCATTGGATTTCCCCCTTCATTTTAAACAACTTTTATTCGAAACATTTTCTTCTAAAATGCACCGTTTCTCTGTTATTTGTCTGTCTCAAGTTAAATAGACCACCCTGTATATTTTAATCGAGTTCTTAATATAAATTATTCGAACTAAATTATTACATCATATCATTAAACGTCGCTCTTTCTTACTACGCTGCAACAGAAGCGTGACAATTAAAGGGTTTAAAGGAAGTAACTTCTAATTCTAAATTAAGAATGTAACAATGACATAGAAAATTTTAAAACGTGCAAGAGCGAGTCTTCTGAAGCTGGCCACAGAGATTTGTGAAGATTTTGATAAACGTTCTTAATTACTCCTACATATTAAGATAGTTTGTACCTACTAAAATACAGAACTTTTTCCAACCGTAATTTTTTAAACTAGCCTTAGTGGTGGTGTATCAAACAATATAGTTATTATGTATATTCTTGCAAAAAAAAAACAATTAAGTTTATCAAAACCAAGAAAACACACAAATTGTGTCTAAATAGTATTTATACATTATTGTTTAGAACAATAGAGCATCTAACCCCCGAAGCAATCTTTACCTTGCAATAAAGTATCACAGCAAACAAGTGTAATTGTTAAGTGCTTGGTACTTCAGAAATCTTGGCAGTAAATCAAATATTTATTTGTTAATTTTTATTTTTATATACTAAATGTAACTCTAAAGCGCCCAAAACTGGTGTTACCTCTGTTTTATAGCAATTCTTTCATTTATAGGCATTTATTACAATAATATTCGCGTCAAATTTTCATAAGCATGAGTTTAAATTCCTGGTAAATAACGTTGCTTAATCAGTTATCTAACACTTTTCACGGAATTATGAATAAAAATTTTAGTTCCTGCAACAATAAAATTCTGTAAAACAATATTTATATTTGTGTGTCCACTAACAACAGGCAATCTATTTACCTTTCTTCAAAGTAACGTCAAACACAATTAAATTGTTCATTAACTTTCTTATATATTTTTTTAAATCTATGCAACCGCAATTACATTAAACCGCATCGAAGAAAAATCATTTGTGGTTTTTTTGACTCGATTTGACCTTATCCCATACCCTTTTTATGACAAGCTATTGATAGGTGGGCGGTGATAGTGTGTCGTAAAACGACTCTTTTTTGGTGCGTTTCATTCCCTTTTTCCTCGTATTGTGTAAACACAAAACACTCAAAAAAAACGAAGACGTAGAAATTACTAGATTTTTTTATGAGGGTTGAATGCGATGTTAAGCAGTCACGTAACATGTAACGGTAAGAAAGTGATTCATAATTTAAGGGAACAAAAGGCGGGCCACCCCCACTCGCCGCCGCTTACGCCGCACACGTTGGACGAAAATGATTTTCGCTTGCACGAAATCCCTATATAGTTATTAGCTTTTGGTGCGCACCAAAGTGGAAAGTTCTTCCAGACGGGCATTTAAAACACAATCAAAGCACATTTGGCCGTTTGAAAAATAATGAAAAAATTCACAACGCCCATTCTCAGACGCGTTTGTTCAAATAATGAAAAACAAGCGTGTCATGCCATTTATTTAATGCTTTAACAACGCCAAAGAATAAATATTATTCGACGGCTGCCACCGATTAATTTTAATTTATTACTCGCCAAATTCAATATCCAAAAATTAAATTTTAATTGAATTATTATAAAGTTAACGATGCCAATTTTCGTCATGTTATTTATGATTACAAGCAAATATTTTTCATGAATTTATTTATTTAATACACAGAAAAAATAGATAATTAATCTGTATTAATTTTTACTAATAACCGTGCTTGATTTTCAACTTATTAATTGTAATATTTATTTCAATTAAATCCCAATATTTAAAAATACTACTTAGAGAATTAATTAAATATATATATACAGTGTATCCCCGGATCGACTTCACTATAGATATAATTGATCAAAAATTTTGGAGTTTACTTTTGAGATATTGGAATCAACACCTGCTTGGTCTGGAATGAATCTCAAGCATATTTTCACTTTTTTTAAATTTAAGGGTCCATAATAATAATAATAATAATAATAATAATAGGGGAAAAGTGATTTTATGTTTAAAATATAAAATTATGCACATATGCAAAATTTCACAATTATCGGATCGCTTTGATAAAATCAGAAAAAATTATTTTATGTTCAGGTAAAGTGCCATTTCGGGCAAGAAGACGGCAAAATATTACTAAGATAAGTTGTTCCAAAAGTGATTAGTACTATTAAATTTCCCCCTTCATTTTAGCCAAATTTTATTCGAAACATTTTCTCCTAAAATGCACTGTTTCAAAGTTATTCGCCTGTCTCAAGTTAAATGGACCACCTTGTATACCCTTTTTATAGAAAGAACTGTTAACAGCCAAAAGTAATAAATCGCACTTGGATGTAACATTTTGATAAAAAAACATGAACAAAGGCAAATTCTTTCAGCTATCGCATGTTCTCATTTTTCAAGCGTTTTCCATCATATTTTCCTAGTGTGATATCTTTTATCTATAAAAGGTTAAATTAAAATCGAATGCGAGCTTTCTTTAAAAATATATCGCAATTCATTCCTTTTTATTTTCTCATGCTATTTTCGGCTTTTTTACACACTATAAATATTTATATATTATAATGGTGTATAGTGGGGTGGGAATTTCTATGTGAGAGTTGTGTAATCAATGTGTATTTGAGAATTCTAGAACAACAGATTAAATAAAAACACTAGGTTTTAATTCACAATAGCTTTATTTTTAACTATAATCTATGCGCATTTCGACTATACAGCCATCATCAGGATTAATTACTACCTTCAACTAACTAAAGCCAAGTGTTTTATAGAATTATTATTGTTGATATTATGATAATGGTTCACCACCAAGAGGTAGCAACTAATATTTTAAGCTTTATTAACAGTTATTTGCATTGGAGAACTGTATAAAAAACAACGATGCGATGACCGCTCTTGTAAATTGTGAAATATAATTAGAAATTTACATCTAGTACAACCATATTCTCGTTGCACTTGTGAGGACAATTCGGTACTCTTTCAAAGTCGTTAACTAACAAAATTTCAAATCTTTATGTAATCTCTGCCTCAAAAAACTCGATTGCTGATTTAAAGGGCAGTAGAATGTTTGTGAATGGCGAATATTTCAAAATGCTATGATGCTTCCGATTCACAATGAGAGTAATAGTGTTTTCAAAATCATTAATAACTAATAGACAGGGCTTCTAAAAAGGAACGGGCCATAATTATAGAAGTTAAAATTTCAAAACAATATTGCTAATAAACGATGCTATTTATTTCGGCCGTTATGGAGTTTCAGTAGACAATTATATATGACGAAAATACTTGAAGATGTCATCAACGGGACAATGATACTCATTTCTCCGTGAATGTACGTTACAAACTTTTTTAAAATTTTGAAAAAGAGTAAAACACAATTAATGAACAATATTGAAAATAACTAGAATGATTTTTCTTTTAAAATGACCTCTATCTTATTTTTCTACAATATCGTCATTCTCTCCTTTCTGGGGCAACCGGTATATTGTAGTAGCAGCGATATTCAAACTTTGTTAATGCGCGGGGAGTAAGGATAAATCATAAAGAATAATATCATACGGGATTAAACCAGAAAGACAAAATTGCACGTCGACAAAATAACATGGAGACTAAATGACACATGGACCAAATCCATTATGACTTAGCTATAAAAAATGCACATGAAACGTAAACAAAAACATTACTTTTAAGCGAATAAGTTGTTCTTCCCTTTTAACATTTTAACAACATGTTAAAATTAATATTTGATTGTGTTATTTGTGGTCGCATTTTATATTTTATACTCATTTTCTTGAGACTTTAAGTTCTTTACAATTGAATTTTAAATATTATTCATGGAGCACTGTTTGAAGAACATTGTTGTAATAGAATGTTTTATAAAAATTGCCCTCATAACAAAATTTAAAACTTTTCATTAAAGTTTTACATCATTTCATTTAATTACTTAAAATGTTCTTTAGTAAGCTATTAAATATTTGCAATAAAAGCATTAAAAAACGGAAAACTTTAATAATAATGACAAACCGTTGCACCATCTGTCATATAAATGCAGTAAATTAAAACGATTTCCATCTGCTGCCTATTGTAAAATCTTGTAATTTTAATCGTACATTTGGTGAACATTGCATGGAAAGTATAAAGCTACGAATTCGTGACTTGTCAAAAAATTAGGTTTTATTTATACAACACCAACCTATATTAAAATGAGAGCGTTTTTCTAATTGATTAAAATCAAACAATAAATATTTAAATAATATTAAAGTGTCAAGTTGTCAAAAATAACATTTTTTTAATTTAAATGAAACGAATAAAAACTTTTTTCCACTGTTAGCAAGCTGAATAAGTACTTACATTGGCGAGAATATTCAAGTGGTGCACTGTCTTCGTTTCGTAATCCAACTTCCCTAACAGGATCACGGTGCCTTCCGCATCACGCTCGGATATCAATCTCTGCCGTAGGCTAAATTTGTCAGAACCCCACAGCTCGAGCAGAACCGCTTTTTCCCGAAGTGGATTGCCACGCGCAATTAAACTACCCAGTTCGCTATTACGGTGCGCATTTTCGCTCACCATCAACAGCGTTGGTGCGCCAGGAAAAATCTCCGCAATTTGCGAGGTGGCATTCGTAGCACGAAACGAACAATCAAGAAAGGCCACGCTGGCGCGTTGATTTTCCACACGCACGCGAAAATCGTAAAAGCGTCCAGCATCCAGCTTCCGCTGTAGCACCACGTTCGCCTGGCACACCGAATTAAATCGCGTACAGTTGAGCGAATCGACACCGGCGACGCTCACCTCTCCGTCGACAGTAAATATCAGCGGGTACTCAAAGCTTGGATCGGAGGCGCGCAGCCGATAGATGATGGTGCCGGGTGGCGCGTCGGCCGGCACAAGCACGTTGCGTAGTATGGCAGTGGGGTCGAAGCGCGGCACGGCAAGCGATGCCGTCGCGAGCAAGGCGAGCCGGAGCAGGTCGACGCCGATGCGTTGCATCGCGTCGAGTGTGTGTGGCGCAATGTGACGGCCGGTCAGCTGGACTGGTGGTCAAGCGTCGGTGCAAATATGCGGGGCGTCGTCAAGGGAATGCCGGCGAATACACACAAATAAGATCGATGCTGGAGGGGTCCCCGTTACAGTTGCTTTTTCTAGATTTCCAGATGCTCCACTTCCTCGCTGGTCGGTCGGCTAATTGAGGTTAGGTCACGACGCCAAACGCCACACATTAGGAGGGATTGTTTTCGTTTTCATGTTACGCTTCGCACTACCACCAGCACGATATATCTAAAAAACACTGTTTGGATTTTTACCATTTTATTACAAAACTAAATATAGATTGGCAAAAGTAACCCTTTATTTGCAATGAATGTTTAGAACGCTTAACGTCGATATTTTGTATTAAAGACAAGAAAGCAAGCTTAAGGCTGTTTCGCTCACATTTGTGTTTATCCTATGGAGAATGTTGTAATTAATTTGTTATTTTACAGCTGAAATAATTATGATATCAACATAAGAAATACGAGTTATAAAGTTGAATAATAATATGGGAGGAACCTCCCCTGTTTTTTAAAATGTGTTTATCTCCTCTTGATTTCAATGTAAAAATTATAAATTTGTCATAACCTGTTTTTTACATATTTGTCCAGCTTTCCCAAATTTCCCAAAAACGCAGAAACTTTACCCTTTGAAACAAACATTAATTGTATAATTTTAAAACGTTGATATCAAAAATTGTTTTATTTAGGTTTAATTTGTAACACAAATATTATTTGAAAATTTTAAGAAACATTTTGAATGGAGAGTTAAATCCTCAAAACACATAGCTTTCTTGTAGCACTGTCACCAAATTTGAAACAAAAAAATGCGATTTTCTGTTGAATTAAATCAAAATTTCTTAAAAAATAAATGCAAAATTCGACTTTACTTTCTCTAGGTAGTGTTGTTTGGAACTACAGTAAATTTTCGATAAATGCAACTTTTCTGAAACGATTTTTAAAAAAAAGTTGCATTAATCAAAAAAAGTTGCAATTTTCGAAATTGGTGTATCATAAAAAAATATATGCGAAAACCTATCGAAATGCCGAAAATATTAAAATATGAACCTATTCCTAAACAATAAAGTACAGTTTTAT